>VYZQ01047348.1:263949-278330 GCA_013400655.1 Mystacornis crossleyi | reverse complement strand
CAGTGTTTGATCCTTAGGCTGCGTTGTACCGGAAAGCATTTCTCTGCAGGCCTTTTTTTTTTTTCTGTTTTGTGAAATTATGCAGGATAGCAATCCTTGAGAAGGATGTTTAGATTTAAATGTTTCAAGTGTCCCAGTATATCTGAGCAGGATTTATAAAAGGCTTAAGACTTCTCATGTAGAATAAAGAATGGTTTTGACAAACACTCTCTAGTTCAAGAAGCAGAACGTTTGTAATACATTCATGATAACATGGCAAAACATCCTGAGCAGTAAACAACATTCCATTCTTCAGAGATGAAAGGAGGTCTTTGAAACTGAAAGCAAGTACAATATGGCCTTAGGCTGATACACATTTGGGCATCTTTAAAATCATCTTTTTGGGCAACCTGTCTGAGAATAATTTAAACAGGCAGGATGTGCTTTCTCATTTCAAGTTGCAAATACAGACAAAATACAGACATCTTTACTCTCAAATAATCTTAAATGTCAGAACTTGTAGACTGTGCAATAGCAAGGAGTAAATCTGTGCGTAATACTCCTGTGACCCTTTTTTTATTATTATTATTTTTAAAGCCTAATAACTTGGTAGACAGGTATGATGGAAGAAGTTATTCCTGAATATGAATGATATTTAACATTATTGTGTGAAATCACTGATGCTAACTGGATATTTAACTAACACTTCCAACTTTCTTGGGATAATGTTCTTTGTACAATGTTTGTGTCTCTTACAGCCATGTTAGCTCTGTACAGCTTCTTTTTATGGCTGCCTCCTGCAATAATTAAAGGCAAGGAATTGTTTCAAGCAATTATTGACGCAAACTGAAGCCCTAAGGTATTTGGGCAGACGGGGAAGAAATAATCAGTTACAATATGTAATAAAAAAGTGAAACTCTGTAAGCAAATTTGTCGCATATTTGCCTTTCTTCATTCAGTACCGAAACATAATAGATACTGGGAAAGTTCAGTTCAGCAGACTGGGTTGGTTGGATCTGCAACCTACTGTTGCAGTAAATGTGAAGGGCTAAAAACAGCATTTTAGGGAGCATGGTATGCTAACTTACCCACAAACAAGTATCCGTGTTTAACTGGGATGATTCTTCAGCTCAAGGTTTTCTATTTCTCCACACTCTGGCACCTGGCTTTGCACTTCTTCTGAAAAGTCTTTTTCCCGAGATAGCTGAGCACGTGATTCCTGCACATCCATGTTATTTTGATCTCTAAAATTGGGCTTGCTTTATTTGGTCTTTCCAGGAGACCTATTATGGGTCATTTTAATGTGGTAACTAGAACATGTGGTGACACAAGCTTGTGCTTTCCAGATAGAAGCCTTCTTGCCAGCAGCCTCATCACCTCGTAGTGTAACAAGTACAGAAAGAGGCTCTTGTCCAGAGGAGTGCCTGTCAACTAATTTGGACCTAAAAGCAATATAAAAAGAATAAACTGTATCTTGCCATGATTGCTTATGTATCTCCAGAGTTGAAATAGCAGTAGGGACAAATCCATGATGATCATGGAATGAAAGGCTAATGCTCTAGGCCTAATTAAAAAAAATAAAGAAAAGGCATCAGTATAATGGGAATTCTTTTTCCTTTCGTGCTGGAAACACTGGTTTGGGTCGTTCAGCATGTTCTCTTCACTGCAACTTAACATTTGAATGGTATTGTTCAGAAAGAGTAATTTGAGAGGGATTTTCTTACCAGGGCTTTCTATTGTGAAAATGTGTTAATTGGTGCTACTTGCAATCCAGAGGTGGCAATATCTTCATCTCTCTCATTCTTACCCCTCTGGACACTTTTGGATACAATGAGGGGGAGAGGCCTTTGAATTTGATTTATGTGTGTCTTGGGGTTTGTGCATTTGTTACCCACCTCTCCTCCTGCCCTAGTTTGAGGNTGCTCTAGGCCTAATTAAAAAAATAAAGAAAAGGCATCAGTATAATGGGAATTCTTTTTCCTTTCGTGCTGGAAACACTGGTTTGGGTCGTTCAGCATGTTCTCTTCACTGCAACTTAACATTTGAATGGTATTGTTCAGAAAGAGTAATTTGAGAGGGATTTTCTTACCAGGGCTTTCTATTGTGAAAATGTGTTAATTGGTGCTACTTGCAATCCAGAGGTGGCAATATCTTCATCTCTCTCATTCTTACCCCTCTGGACACTTTTGGATACAATGAGGGGGAGAGGCCTTTGAATTTGATTTATGTGTGTCTTGGGGTTTGTGCATTTGTTACCCACCTCTCCTCCTGCCCTAGTTTGAGGGCATGTGGTAAACAGTAATGAATTAAAGGATAGGAAGAACTGAAAACTAACTCGTCTTGGGAAGGGAGGACACTTCTAAAACAAGTAAGAAAAAAGTAAACTTGAAACCACAGGCTCATTTTCCCAATTCTTTGTTCTGTTTCATAGCTGTATTGGTTGGTAACATGCCCCATAATGTTTTCAATGCTGATAAATAGTCAGGGATTTTTTTATATTTTTTATTGAGTTTTACTGCTTTTCTGTTGACAGAGCCATTTTGGAAACATCTTTGTCTCATTCCCTCTGTAACTGGAAATTTGTACTATAACTCAGAAATTTGAAGACTACAGTTCTGAGTATTTAACTTTCTTTCCTTCTATTCAGAGGTGTCTTGGGTGCAAGGTCATCTTGGGCCTTGAACCAAGAGCTGTGTATTTGTGCAGAATCATGCAACAGGGAGGAAAAAAGTCTACAGATGTTTCTGAAAGTAGAATCAGAAGACAGGCTGTTACACTTATGGTTGTCATCTGAATACTGTGGTTGGGCCCTTCTTCTACTTTGTAAAGGAAAACTTAGTTGGATGCTTGTACTTCTGTGTAATTTTTTGGGGTAGACTTCTTGTTTTGCATTAATTTTCTGGCTCCGTGATAACACATTAAGTACTTGGAAGTGATGCAGTCTCTCCTGCCCCGAAGTGCTGTTGGTGCTGTGTTCTCCACTTGCTTTCATCCAGGTTGGTTCCGTTGACTGACTCGGGGATGTACAGCTCGTGTCTTTTCTTTCTTTTTGCCAGATCCAGTGGCAAAGGAAATTCCTTCTTCCAGACACGGCTTGTGTCTGCTCTGTCCCCTGCCAAGACTGGCTGATCTGTTAGTAAGTGTGGGTCTTGCCTTGTCACATGTAGCCTGACTTTGCTGTGGAAACTTCAGCTACTGCAAGTAGTTGCTGCATAAGTTAATCATGCAGCTGAGATGCTGTGGTCAGTGCAGAGCCATTCGAGTACTTCCTTCCTGTCAAACTCCCAGCCCTGGCCAACATAGCTAAAATAATGTGATACTTCCAGGGTTGTGCACATCTAATACAGCAGTCCACACATAAGCTTGCATTCTCCTTCTGCAAAGAAGTTGGGCAAGCAAAAATGGGAGAAATGCCTTGTTTACCACAGTGGTCATTGTTTCAATTTTAGTATTGACTGTGGGTAGAGGAAATGAGCTTGTCATCTTCTCTTCAGATGTGCCACATCTGATCATTGTTAGCAGAACTTAAACTTACCCTTCTTGCTTTACAGCTTTGGGATGCTGGTATGCACGTTGATTAAACATATTCTGTACATGGTGCTTATTTAAGCTTTGGAAATGTTCTTTAGGTTGACCAAGGAAGAACTGAGCCTTTGAGCAACAAGTCCTTTCTGCAGAATGGAAGTAAACCCGACTTTTCCAAGTGACTGGGAAAGAGATTTGTTTTTTCTGGTGTGTGACAATCAAATGGCGCCTTTTTTTTATTTTTTTTTTTGCATTTTCAGAAGGGGTGTGTGTAGTTAAGGAATATATAAGTTTATGCTCTTACAAGTGGTAACTGTAGAAGCTACTGCCACCTTTTTGGCCATAAGCTCTTCTGATGAGGGAACACACTAGCATGATTCATCAGCTTCAGTATTGGTGTTAAGGACATGACTGTGTCTAAGTGTGAATTTCAAGGCATGAATTGGCTCTGTAGCAAATGATAGGTTTGCTGCTCCCTGCACAGTGAAGCCACTGCCTGGTCTTTGGCACTGGTACATGACAGTCTGCTACAGTATTTTCTTAGAAGCTGCATAAAATTAATTTAAAAGCAATCACTTCAAATTGGACTACTTATATATAAGTAGGTGTTCCTAACCAGGCTACAAAGTCTGTTTCAGCACTTCAGCGGTTTCCCTCACTTTCTCTGTGTCTCTTTCTGTCTCTGTCAACCCTTCCCCCAGCCCACAGGTCTAAAGTGATACTGGAGGGTGAGGTTTTTTCTACTTTGCATATGCCTAATGTATGCATACTCTTGATTTCAATTTCTGGTTCTTATTTAAGCTCTTGGACAACTGCAGTGCCTATGACATGGTCATACCTTGGGGGAAGAAGGGAGCTAAAAGTTACTGCAATTATAAAATGTCTTCAGCATCTTAGTTATCTGTTTCAAGACCTAACTAAGCACAGCTCTGTCAGCTAGAGAGTTTCAGTTTCTGTGCTAAATTTCCTGGCTCCTGTCAGTCTAGTCCATACACTTGATCTGAATTTTTTCCCCATGTAAATAGGCAAAAATATTCTCAACTGCCATTCAAACACTTCAGAAATACAGTTCATTGGCCTATATCGTGCCTTCTCTGTGCTAGAGATGAACTTAATTCTTCTTATATGTGAAAGATATCTGCAATTTAAATGACTAATTGCATTGTAGCTTTAGGCTGAACATATTGGTAATGCACAAATGTTGATGACATGTGAAGGGTCAAGAGATTTATAATTTAGTTGACAATACATTGCTTAAAATGCTGTGGCAAAGAGCCAGAAAATTTCAGCTTAATAATTGTCTATTAACTAACATGACATATTTGTATAGTATTCATTACCTCCAGGTACAGATTAAGCATCTGATGTAGCCATACGAACTGACATGCGTACATGAATCTCGGGCATAATAGTGAATAAACTGACATTGCATTCACAGTAATTTGTTTCAATATGTAAAACATGTTGTTGCCTACATTTGAAAGGACTTGTAGGAATGTTGCAATGAAATCTGAAGAAAAATGTGTAGTTGAATGGAGTTGCCTATTATATAAATCTGACAGCTTCGTGAGGCTTTTTTGTAGGCTGCAGATAACATCATAAATACACATTTGTTTTCAGCTGCACAAGAAGCAGCCTGGATATAGAGACCTGAGTCTTTCAGCCATTGGCTTGAGCTACCCTAATGGTCTATAAGGTTAAAAGATAAAATAAAATCCCCAGACCCCAACCTAACACAACCAACTTAATTTTTAGAAAAGAGTCATATAAATATTGAGTCATGGAATATTTTAGTGTTGTAAATGTGGGAGTATTTCTGTCAGACCGAGGTTTGTTAGAATAGGCAGCATCAGTAGGCTGGCTTGTCACCAATCTACTCTCAACTTCGTTCACTTTGTTTTCTCTGGCCTCGGTTAGGCACTTGTTTGTAAGAGCAAAAATGTCACCGTTTTGACAGAGTCTGTTCCTTTCCCCCTGGCTGGTGGGGGAGACTCAGCAAGTGCTTGAAAATAATGTGTTAATGGTTTTTTAACCCTTGTTTCTTCCTATGAGACAGGAATGTGTTCTGTTTTACAGCTGGGAAACCAAGTACAGCATATGCTAGGTATCACTGACCTCAGTGTGACCACACGTGACAGAGACGGGGGTCGAACCTGCTGGATGCTTTTGCTTCAATGCACTAGATGCTCTTACCACCTTTCAACAATGTCTCTGCTGCACACAGCTGTCATTTTTCAGTGTTTGGAGATGTCATTCGAAAGTGTCGCATGACTTTGCTTCCTTCTGCTGGTGGTATTTTTATAATGTGCAGCAGAGCTGCAGTAACAGTTCACTTTCTTGAGATCGTGGCTCTGGAACTGTGATGTGTTTATGCCACACCAAAAATTGAAATGAGAACTCTTGGCTTGACTTTTAACATTTGACTGAACACTTTTCTCCCTTAAAGTGCCTCCCTCCCAAGAGTTTAAAATTTTGAATTTTGGTTGGTGTGAAGTCATTGAATTTGGGAAGGGAGCATGTACTCCACCAGGAGCAGCTGACTGAACCTGACCAGAACTTGGTGGGGAGGAAGGTGTCTGCAGACCTCTCTGAGCTTTGTGTCACAGCCTGTAGAATAGCTCTGAGCAGTTTTGAAATTCTTGCCAGTATCCATGATCCAAACTTGCAGATGCCACGCTCCAGATACCTTGCAGACTAGAAGCAAGGTGGTAATGGTGGCTCTGTATTAATTTCACTCTTGCCTTTTCCGAGAGTAGGTATTTAATTCTCCATCCAGCCACTGGAGAGAGCTCTAGAGATCATAAAACAGGTTTCCAGAGCAACCTCTGAACAAAACTGGCTGCTCACCAGCTTGGGACTACAGCAGGAGCTCCACAATATGTTCTGCTGCCAAGATCAGTGAGTGTGATTGATCTCTGTCAGGTGTGTATAAAAGGCTCTAAGGGTGACACTGCTGCTGTGGAAAAGTTGCTGATCGGGCTCAATTCTGAGGATAGTTCAAAAGCAGGGCTGCTGCTGTTGTGACCTCCCAGGGCTGATTTTAAGCTAGCTGGTGGTCTCAGTACTGGTAAGGGTGGTTAACAGTGGTGCAGAGTTACACTGCTGCAGTGCCTTGCCTGGCTTACAAATAGGGTCTGTCAGCTGCGATACCCAGGCTGGCTGGTAGAATCTGCACTGGTAGTTGGCCCTCCTGGGCTGCATGTCTCTGTGTCATTTCCCTTTTGGAAGGAAGGCAGGATAGTGAGAGTTCAGTGAAAGGCAGGAACTTTAGGGTAACAAAAAAAAGAGAGAGAGAAAAAATGAGGCTGCTAATTAGAGCACTAATAACTAGATGCTGCAGAAGGGGGGTGCAGGCTGGTTGCAGTACCTTTTGCTAGAATTGATTCTACAGGGATGCATTTTCTATTTGCTTATCTTTGTACTTGTCTGTGTCCTGGTTGAAAAGCAGCACTTTTCGCTTCCCCTTGAAATAGACAAAGCTGTCTTGGGGTATGCTGAAGACTAGCAGTGAAGAATCCCCCAAAAGAGCAAGACACAAGTGGTCGCTGCCCAAATGGCAGCAACTTACTAGAGATGTCTGAGAGCAAGGAATGGGCTGGTGTTTTTCAGGTCTCAGAAGTTTTGTGCTTTTGAGAAAGGGGTATGTGAGCTCTAAAGGAGAGGATTATTGACCATTGCCTAGGGCCAGACAAGGTCAACCTCCTGTCCAGTAGGAATTCACTCAAGTGGAGCAGCAGAGGACCCTCCCCTAAAGTGTCCTTGTGTCAACTTGAGAGCTCAGAGTTTGGCATTTCTTAAGTAAAGTCTTGGACATTACCAGAGGTGCCTGTGATGGTTCTTCGGGATCTGCGGATCTTAGACCACTGTTTGGTCCAAATTCTAAAACAAAACCATGAAAAAACAGTGTTTCAATACAACTGTGGAAGACAGTAGCTAAAAGGAGAGAGTGCTCAGCACTGTATAAATTTACTTAAAAGTGGGTTCCCCAACATGGTCCCTGTCTGGTCTGGAATGACCTAGGCTGTCTGTTGGCTTCTTTAATTTTAAACCCTTGTGTACTTTGAGAGAAGGACCCTTTCTTTTAACTTGTGGTAGCACATGTTGGTTGTTGAAGAGCTCCTGGCCCCTGAAATGCTGTACTCGGTAGCTTTGATAAGGCAGAGTGATGCTGGGGGAAACTTAGAACTGTGAACTGGCTGTCCAAGCAAACAAGGGCCCAGGATAAGCTTTGCCTTTGGATGTGGTATTACAGCATAATATCGCTTTATGTCTCTGCACTGGGCATGATGGGTAAGAATTTAAGAATAAACAAATCCGTAACTCTGTCCCAAACGCAGGCAGCTTGGTGCTTCTGCCCTGTTGTAGCATCTTGCAGCTACAACAGCTTCCAAAGCGGGCTGGGGGATTTGTGCCGTCTGTCTCCTTTTTGTAAGAGTGAACAGGATTGAGGTGGCTTTGTTTGGTGTCTTTTTAAAGGTAAGACTTCTAATCTAATGACTTATTTAGAGACAAGATACTTTCACCTCAATAAAGTTCTTTGAATTATAAAGGACATTGCTGTTGGGTTACTGAAAACCCTTGGGGTTTGTTTCATTTATAACATTGCCTCGGGCCTTCTGCTGCATCCTGTTGGACTGACCTCCTTTTCAACCCGTGCTGGCAGCTGCATTGCAGAGCTATCTTTTCCCTGGATCCTTCAGGGTTGTCATATGACAAACTTGAACTGTGACCCTTTTGTGTCTTACCAGGACAGCAGTGCCCTCTGTGCAATGTGGCCAGCAGTCTTCCCCACGCACGCATTTGTTCCAAGCCATTTAACAAACTGAAAGTTTCAAATGATGGCATTTCATAGTGTTTAATAGTATTGACTGTAAAGCAAATGAAATGGTGCTGAATACCCTGCGTGCTGCTTGTAAAAAATACAGCTTCCATTTCTGCAATCTGCCCTGGGTTTTCTGTGGCTAGCGTCTGCTCTCTGGTGAATCTCTTTATATTTTTAATAAATTTCAGTGTTTCCACCCTAACAACAGTAGCATGCACTGCTTTACGTAGTGCAGCACTGGTATTCATTTCTAATAAATGGGGGGTTTAAACAGATTTCTCTAACCAAAGTGGGCAAAGTCATTTTGCTGAAGTCTTGCAGAGAGTGTTAGGGTAAGAATTGATATAGTTAACACTGCATCCAAGCAACACCATCTCCAAGTGGTGTTGATGCTGGCAGGCATTGCCTTGCTGAAGTTACAGAGACTGAGCACTTGTATTTGTACAAATTACATTCATTACCAAGAACCCTCCAGTAGTGATAAGAGACTGGCTGTGCAGCACAGATTGGCTCCAAGATAAGTAGCCAGTCTATTGTGCAGCTCATGGTAATCTTCCTCTTCCCCACCCCTAATAATAAATCTTGGGGCATTTTGGAAAGCATGGGGGTTGCTCGTTCCAGTAGCTTGAATGTAAAACTACTGAACATCATCATCTCCTACCAATGCTATTTTCATAATCAAGCAAGGCAGCTGACTGAGATGGATAGGCTCAGGTACAGTCTTCTGAATATCTGGATGCTGTCACTGAGTATTTGTTGTTCCCTTAAAGGACGGAGCACAGATGATGGCTGGGATGAGAGTTTCTCCTGGCCATGTTCCAAAGCTAGGGCGCACTCACATTGATGGTTTTCTTCATGAAGAGATGGAAACCTCTGGAGCAAGCAGTGGAAAGAGCTGTGCACAACCTGGGGCTCTGCATAGGTACTGTGCTAGTACCTTCCTCATAGATGGCTTGTCCTTTCGCAGTGCGAGTCTGTTCTGCAGACTTCAGTGAAATGGTCGTTGTTTATCTTACCATATTAATTCAATTTTAAAGAAAGAAAGAACTTTGTGGTTGCTTTGACTGAAACAAACCATCAGCTGGCAAGTGCTTGCTTTGTCTTTTTCAGTATCTAATGCGCAAGGATTTTTGGATTGCTGGTTTTCAAAATGGAAAGCTGAACATCAATGGGGTAGTTTTTATACAAGGAGGCAGTATAATCCAACCAGTTCAGTTAAAACTTCTATTTACATGAAATTCTAATGTTTCTGATGGGTTTTTTTTTCCTCTCCTCCCCCATTTAGGGTTTGAATGGCAAAGGAATTGCTCCTGGATCATCAGGTTTTAGCCTTACGAAGCAGATGCTCTGTCCAAGAGTAACCCGTGTCTGTCTCAGGGACTTGATATTCTGCATGGAACAAGAGAGGGAGATGAAGCATTCTCTACACTTGTACCGTGCTCTTCTGAAGTGATTTGAATCTTGCATTTCACCTTGCTGTCTACTGCCAAAGAAAACACTGAAGCATTGTTGCACTGTCTTGAAATTCCAGTTCCTGGAAAATGATCCGTTGTAAGGATAACTCTTGTTTACAGATAAACATTTTTATTAAATTCCTAACATAGCACCTGTAAGGTTTTTAATAGTATTTGGCTTAAATCAGTCTGTAAACCCGTGAAAACACTGAGCTGCACACATAAGCACCTACCTGCTTGCATTTAACTGTCTTACAAGCTCTGAGGGCTTGATAAGTGTCCCTAGTTTATGTACGTCACTTGGTTCAGTACTCCAGAGTCTGCAACATCTGTTCTACATGTAGTGCCACCTTCCAATTCAACCTTACTTAGGGAAACAAATATTGCTATAATGGCACAGCATAGCATGGCAACTGTATTTCATCATGAACCAGCAGTCAGTAAATATGCTAATGTATTGCCAGTCTGACTCAACATCTTCTTAGATTTTCTGGGTCTAGAATTACTGCTGGATGCTCATTCGTGGAGATCAAAGTAGCAAGCAAAACGAATGAGGGGTCCTTTCTGCCCCCCACTTTGCCTCAAGTGCCCTCAGCCTTTCTTCTGAGAAAGTGACTGGGGGAAGGAGGACAAATCAGTCATTCTTGTGATTGAAGTACGTCACACAGTGTAGTTAGTTAGGATGTTCATGGAAAATTTGGAGTTACTCAAAATACAAGGAGTGAAAGATCCTAAAAAGGGAGGATAAACAGAAGAAACAGTTCATCTTTCTATGAATACAAAAAATAGCATTGAACTTGAGCATAGATGTGGAAAGATATTAACAGAAACAACCTTTTCTGACTGCTAAAAAGGGTAAAGTTGAGATGCATTGAAATTCTGGAGCTGAAGACTCTCCTTGGAGAGGAGCAGTGTTTGCAAAGCACAGGATTCACTCGTTTAGAATATTGATTTAATACTTTAATGTGGTGTAACAGGGAAACTTCTCAGATAGAAAGTATTTAGACAGTTGCTTTGTTTCCATTCAGTGAGGAAGAGGACTCTAGATTATAAAGACAGTTAGAACAGATTCAAAGATTGTCTACTTGCTGGTAAAGACTGCTTTGTGGTGGAAGGAAAACCCTCTGGGTCACCCTTCCCCCCAGCCTCCAAACATGTTGCCTTCCATGACACAGCGCTGTACAGCATGGCTGTTTCCCAGGACTGGTGGGAAAGGCACTGACTGCATTCACGGAATCCCAGAACATCCGGAGTTGGAAGGGACACCCCGAGGATCCTCAAGTCCAACTCTTCAAATGAATGGCCTGCACAGGGATCAAACGGAGAANAGAAAAGCAGTACTTTGACTAAACTATAGTTTGCAAGATATTGATGGCATCGGGCAAAATTGTTTTGTATAATTAAATGCTTAGCTTTACTTTTTATGTAAAGTGCAGCATTTTCCATATTTGTGTACTGTATCTTATTGATCAGATGTTAAAAATTATTTTAAATACTGCATTAAAGCAATTATTTTATTAAAAATAAAAAAACTTTGTTTCCTTACGTGAGAAATTCAGCATCTGAAGCTGTCAGCACCATGACTAATGGTGTGACTCCGAGAGCGGGCCCCAGCTGTCTGCCCATCGCAGGAGCTGGCACGGTTTCCTCACGTGACATATTAACTAAGAACATCTCTGTTTGAGGCGGTTTTAAACAGAAGTAGGTGACAGAGCAAAGCTTTGCTTGAAAGGGGAGGGGTGGGCAGGGAGAAAAAGCAACCTCTTGTGTCTTGATTTCCTCCTCTCAGCACAGAGACTGGGTTGTGGGATTTTTGTTAGCAGCTGGGCAGAGGTGAGAGCTTTGCACATGTTCTGGGCAGTGAAAGCATGAACTGTGTCAGACTTCAGCAATGTGCTGTGGAAGCACTGTCCTAAATTATTTTTAAGGCAACTCAAAATTAATTAAGTGCAGGCTGGAGAACCACGAAGAGCATCTGCATATTGGCCTGCCCCTTTCGCTTCTTTCAACCAGTGCCATAATAAAGTGAAATAAGCTGGAGAAAATAATTGATAAATAGATACAGCTAAAGGATGATGGATGATTCAGGTGTTTTTATGGCCTGCCTATGATGTAGATCACATGGTTTTATTGCTGCCAGAGCAAGTTGTCTCTCACCAGTAGGTTTGACACTCTTCCCCTGTGTGTCATGTCCACATCCATCCCACTCCCAAAAGACCCCTCAAATTCAAAAGCACACTGTAAGGAGTAGCAGATGTTTCAAAAAGGTTTTTCAGCAGGTCTTTAGGCCTAATTTCACACAGGGACAGCTTTGTTCTTGGTGCAAAAACTGAAAATACTTGTCTCCCTGCCGAGGGTTCATCCTGCCTCCCATTTGAGCTCAGCTTTGCATCTGAGAAAAGTGTCCTCTAAAGTGGCATTTAGGACATATCTGGGCTTTGCTCAGCCACATCAGGAGTTAAAGGAGAGATCACCAGGGGTTCATTACCATGCTTTTCCCCACTCTTCCTGCCCTTTATGGGAATACTAAAATCCCAGTCATACAGTGATGAGGACAAAACCTGCTATCATGCTCCCTTGCCTTCTCAGTATGCTCATGTTCAAGCTTGGGAATCTAGGGGAACCATCTACCACCAGTGCTGGGAGGGCTCCAAAGCTTGCTTCAGGCACTTCCTGCTTTCCAGCTGGCCTGCTAGCCTAGTGGCTGTTTCTGATGCACTGAGCTGGCTGGGCAACCATTCCTGTCACTGAAGTGGCTCAACCTAGAGAAAAATACAGTAAATACAGTTGGGGGGAAAAGCTGTTGTTGCTTGCTCTTTACTGCTATTTCAGCAGCATTCTATGCCAAGTTTTGTGCGTTACTTGGTGACAAAAGGGGGCCTGTACTGTTTCTCCTCCAACTGCTGCTTTTTCCTTCTATTGCCATTTTCAAGTCTTAGCACTGAAACCAGCCCTTTGCACTGTCTTTGACTCCAGCTTTTCCCTTCTTCCCCTGGGAAAGCCTAGCTGGAGTGCACTAACACACCCTGCAGCTTTGTTCGAGGTTTAATGAGGAAGGTAGCAGGGGACCGTGAGACATTGCTGGATGATTCCTCAAAGCCATTGCACTTTCTTGGACACTTTGACACGAGTAGCTTAAGGCTACTGTTTGCATCAAGTTGTTCTAGGCCCCCTCTCTTTGTAGGCACCTGTGTCCTGCCATGTGAGTGCACTGTGCTGAGCAAAACTGCTGTCAGCTGTTCTCCAGGTTCATCTCTTTGCTCTGTTCTTTGCTTTCCTCTTCGTTTGTAATCACTGGGGTGAAGAGAGAAAGACTAAAGCAAGTGAGGATGTCCTGAAGGGGCAGACAGTCCAAGTGATTGGACTTGGTGAAACAGGCTTGTTCCCGGCAGCTTTTCAAATGAGGGCTGCTGGGTTTCTGAGGCCAAGCGCTGCACACTCTTCCCTCCGCACGTAGCACACGATGTCTACGCATGCTCTGAAAGCTGGATGCAGGCATTGTTATCCCAAGGCCCACGGCTGTAGCTCTGGAAATAACTACAATCTGTAATGAAGGCTTTACTCCTTTGAGGGGTGCAAAGTTGAGTACCAAGACTGAAGAGCACAGGACACCGGACCTGTCTGTTTTGCCACTTTGGGTTCTGGGCTCATTACCATGTGTCAGGGGCTTGTCCCAGTCTCACCCTCATTGGATACAAAGGCTGCTTGTCTGCAGGCCACAATGCCAGTGTTTCACTTGGTGCAGGCCTTCTGTAACCTAGACAAGCACCCCCTCTGGCTTTGTAACACTGAAGGAATAAGCAATAAACATCATCTTTTCCTTTCAGATACGTTAGTCCTTGTTCCTATGGCCTCTTCTTTCCTCTTCTTTTACAGGCATGAGCTGGTCGCTCATTGCCTGCTCTCTGTAGCTATTCTGGCATGTTAGCTGATAACTTTGCCACCCAGCCTCTCCTTGTGATCCCCTGCTTCACAGTTCCCCTCCGGGGAGCCTGGTTTTGNGATAGAAAGTATTTAGACAGTTGCTTTGTTTCCATTCAGTGAGGAAGAGGACTCTAGATTATAAAGACAGTTAGAACAGATTCAAAGATTGTCTACTTGCTGGTAAAGACTGCTTTGTGGTGGAAGGAAAACCCTCTGGGTCACCCTTCCCCCCAGCCTCCAAACATGTTGCCTTCCATGACACAGCGCTGTACAGCATGGCTGTTTCCCAGGACTGGTGGGAAAGGCACTGACTGCATTCACGGAATCCCAGAACATCCGGAGTTGTAAGGTACACCCCGAGGATCCTCAAGTCCAACTCTTCAAATGAATGGCCTGCACAGGGATCAAACGGAGAACATTTATTAGCACCATGCTCTAACCAACTATTGAATGGCTTCCTGCTGAATTTTTTTTCTTTGAAAGAACAAGCTTCCCATGGTTACTTGGCATGCTGCTTCAAAACTTGAAGCAACTGTTAACACACCCTGCACTATCAGAACCACTGCAGGTGGTTACCAAATTCACTAAGTTGTGAATCAGTTATGTTAGTTTTTGTTGGAACAGTAGTAAACAAATCTAGTTAACGAAAGCTGTAAATTATTTATATATGTATATAT
>VYZQ01047348.1:220770-262886 GCA_013400655.1 Mystacornis crossleyi | reverse complement strand
AGGTTCATCTCTTTGCTCTGTTCTTTGCTTTCCTCTTCGTTTGTAATCACTGGGGTGAAGAGAGAAAGACTAAAGCAAGTGAGGATGTCCTGAAGGGGCAGACAGTCCAAGTGATTGGACTTGGTGAAACAGGCTTGTTCCCGGCAGCTTTTCAAATGAGGGCTGCTGGGTTTCTGAGGCCAAGCGCTGCACACTCTTCCCTCCGCACGTAGCACACGATGTCTACGCATGCTCTGAAAGCTGGATGCAGGCATTGTTATCCCAAGGCCCACGGCTGTAGCTCTGGAAATAACTACAATCTGTAATGAAGGCTTTACTCCTTTGAGGGGTGCAAAGTTGAGTACCAAGACTGAAGAGCACAGGACACCGGACCTGTCTGTTTTGCCACTTTGGGTTCTGGGCTCATTACCATGTGTCAGGGGCTTGTCCCAGTCCCACCCTCATTGGATACAAAGGCTGCTTGTCTGCAGGCCACAATGCCAGTGTTTCACTTGGTGCAGGCCTTCTGTAACCTAGACAAGCACCCCCTCTGGCTTTGTAACACTGAAGGAATAAGCAATAAACATCATCTTTTCCTTTCAGATACGTTAGTCCTTGTTCCTATGGCCTCTTCTTTCCTCTTCTTTTACAGGCATGAGCTGGTCGCTCATTGCCTGCTCTCTGTAGCTATTCTGGCATGTTAGCTGATAACTTTGCCACCCAGCCTCTCCTTGTGATCCCCTGCTTCACAGTTCCCCTCCGGGGAGCCTGGTTTTGAAAGGGTTTTTGCTGTGAAGGAAGGAGGAAAAGAAGGGGTTTCATCCTGGACTTGAATGGTTATTCTGGAGTGGAAGGAAATGGTGGCACAGGTCAGCCCACAGCCCTGAGGCTGCTACTTTCTGTGCTGGGAAGATCCTTGCAGATCCTTGGTGTTTCATGGTGGCCAAGGAGTTCTACCATTAAGTCCTACTTCAGTCAAAGGTTTTCTACAAGATCCTTGTAGCAGTTGGTACCTCGCATCTTCCAAGGGATGTTTCCCTGGCAGAGCCATCCCAAGTTCCTGCTGGACACCCTATCAGAGATGGTCATCCATTCTCTTCCCCAACCCCACCTCACAGTCCCACAGCCCTTCCACGTGTCTCACTGTCAGCCTGTGTCTGTCTGAGAAGTGGCAAAGGGTACAGAGCCTGTTTTGTGTGATTCAGGTGGATGCTGAGTGGTGTCAGGGCCCACGCTGAGGCCCCAGAGGGTGACCAGTATGTGTTCCACCACAGTTCTGCCCATTTGTAGTGCCAGTGAAAGACCACCTCCCCTGGGGCTCTGCCCTGTTGGGAGGGAGCAAAGGTGAGGGTCTTCTGCGTAGGTACTGCCCAGGCAAAAAGTCCATCTCAGCAGCTCGGCATGCCACGCTTCCGCTCCACAGACTTTGCTTGATAACTGCTCTGCAGTTATCAGTAAGCAGTTACTGTCTCTACCAGATCACAGGGAATAGTATTTTTAAATCTATTTGAAATGAAAAATTATCTGACAGATCATCTGTATCTGTTTTTGAGAGCTAATTCATAATTACGTGTAGTTCCCCAAGCTTCTTGAGATATTTGCTCTTCCACTTTGAAGTGTTTAGTGTGACGGGGTTTATTATTTACAGTTATTTTAAGGTGTTTCTTATTTTTGTTCTTAGAAGCTGGAAGGGAGGATGGAAGTATTTTTTCAAGTAATTATGTGTGAATATACATGTACTCTGTGTGTATAAGAATGGCTGAGTGACTTTTAAAAAGAAATACTCTACTTTACGTAAAGACTCAGTTATAACAGCTCCCAGGTGTGAAACTCCAGCAACAAGGAGAGAGGGTGGAAGGCGATAAATCATCTGCTTTCTTTAAGAGGTTTCAAGTTTTAATGTGTTAAAATCCTTTGATACCTTTGTGCAAAATTGGGCAGAGAATAAAGACTCCCTTGAAGAGCTGATCAGCAGGAAGTCTCAAGAAGGGTAGGAAAAGGAGAATGCATACAGAGGATGGAAAACAGAGCTCGCTCCTCTCTTCAGGAGCTTCAGTAATACATTTACATGCATTCTGGCAGAGGCTTTCTTTTAGAAAAAAGATAGAAAAGGACCTTTCTAGACACAAAGTAGGTGAGTATGTGTAGTCAGGCTGTGTATTTAATGAAGCAGACTTACTGAGGAAGAAATCTTTATATTGTTGCGTCCTGCTCAATGCAATTTTCATTCTTAACTTCATGTCTCTTAAAATTTGGAAAACCCCTCTGTTATTATCAGCTCATCTCTCTTTGAAGGAGTGGCAAGGACTATCACCAGCACAAAACTGAGCTACTGTGGGATGCAGGATGGGGACCACATGCTATCCATGGGAGTCAGTGGCCTGACGCTGAAAGAAGAGGCTGGAATAAGCAGAAGATGTGTAGCTACATTAGACATACCAGGAGATGTGTAGATCCAGTGTGAGCTACTCAACATCTCGTAGCTGAAGCAGTTTTCCTCTACTGATGTGAATAAACCACAGCTAGAGGCTTACAGCCCGTGTGAGCATCTGCCTTGCATCAAGCTGAGGTAGTAATCAGGCTTGTGCTACCTCTTGTCAGGGCCAGGTCTCTAATTTTCTGCACCGTGCCTTTCACTAGCCAATTCCTTAGCCCTTTGCAGACCGGCTGGCAGGTAGTGCGAACTCAAAGAGGCCTCATCTCACACAGCTCTCAGTCTTTACTTCTAATTTGAAAGCTTTAGCCTTCTTTATTACAGGGGAAAAAAAATTGAAAGTGACCCAAACTTCAGGTACAGAGGGCAAATATTAAAAGTAAGCTTGTTTTTGCCTTTGAAATTCCACACTTCTTAGAAACTGTTGGTGAGTGATGCCCCAGAGCTGGGGAGGATGGCTCCAGAAAAAGATCCCCTCAAGTGTGCAATCAACCCTTCACAGCAGTCTGCTGGGGATGCTGAAACAGAAATCAGCGTTTCGAGTTTTTTTTCCCATGCGGTAAATAAGAACCTGTGGGAAGGTTCTGCCTATGTCCTTACACAAAACCAGGATATCCAGTAATTACTGAGAGATACCTCCAGGGCAAGCTCAAATTTTGCAACACTTCCCAAGGCAGGGAAAATGCCCTGGGCTAGGGCAGTCTTGGGAAGAGAATGAGTCAGGAGCCTTATTTTTCTTTCTTTCTTTCTTTTTTTTTTTTTTTTTTTTTTTTTTTTTTTTTTTTTTTTTTCCCCTCTGTAGTCATGATCAAGTAAAAACTTTCTGAGGATGAAAACTTTGCAGCGACCCGACTCTTCCGGACCTCCCTGTGCCTGGGTGAGGCTCCTCCACCTCCTGAGCTAGACGTCTGCCTTTTCAGGCTTTTTCTCCTTAACAGGCTCAACTTTCTGCAGTCCTGAGCCATGTCTGGGAGCGGGAAAGCCGAGCTGACCCCAGGTGCAGCATCCCCCAGGGAAGAAAGCCGGGGAGGTGCCACCCAGCCCTCGCAGAGTGGAAGGGGTAGGGTGGGTTTTCCCCCTCCCCCAGAAACACACGGATGATTTAAAGAAGGGATCAAGAACAGATTTAAAATTCCTGTTTAGCTGTCACCCGCCTCGGGCGGCAGCTGTCACACGGCAGAAGCCGAAGCAGCGCAGGGTTGGGGCAGGGTGGCTGGCACAGGGGCGATGGGTGGCGGGGGCTGGCGCTGACCCGCCCGCAGCTCCTGCGCGGGGGCCCAGCCCCGGGAAAAGGCTGCGCTGGCGGAGGCAGCCTTGAGAAAGCTTCTGCCTGGCTCTGGGCCCAGAAGAGCCAGCACCGCCCTGCTGCCCCAGGGCCGCCGGGCCTGCCCAGCCCGGGCCGGCCCAGCCCCTGGGGAAGGCCCTGCCCGTGGGCAAGGCCGTTCACCTCGGTGCGCCGGGCTGGGGCCGGCGGCTCTTGGCCACAGGGCGGCTGGGAGGCCTGGCTGTGGGGGCTTTGAGCCCTCACTGATCCAACCGGCTGATTCCCTGCGTGCTCCTTCATCTGACATGGCACCAGCCTCCTCAGGCACGTCCCTCACTGAGGAGGTCTCCTTGAGAAGCCAGTCTGCATCTCGGGCAGTAAACCATACGTAAGGGGCTCGAGTTCCTCACCTCGGGATGCGCCACAAACGCTCCCTGGCTCAACAAACATTCCCAGGCACTACTGACCGAGGTGCAGTGGCCCAGCTCCTCTTTCCAGTTCTTGTCACCTCCACGTTTTCTGTGGTGTTGAATCTGCTTCCCACCTCTTCTTCACCCCCACAGCTGCCTTAATTTTGCATCTTGCCCCCCTGCTCGTGCCTTGCACAAACCTGCTGTAGCACTGCCTGCCTTCCCTTGCTGGTTTTCCTGGCCACTGCCCTTTCTCAGTGTTTTAAGCCCTGGGAATGATGTTTTGAAGCTATAAGAAGGTGTACCCCCTGTAATAAACAATGCTAGGATAGTGGTGACAGCAGATGAGGAAAAGGCTGAGATACTCAACAATTTTTTGGCTTCAGTCTTCAATGGCTCCCTCTCTTCCACATCTCTCAAGAGGATGGACAGCAGGATGGGGAGCAAAGTGTTTCCCACTGTGTAAGTGTGACCACTCGAGGAACCTCAATGTACATAAGTCTATGGGACCCAATGAGATGCATCCTAGAGTCCTGAGGGAATTGGCTGATGTAGTTGTCAAGCCACTCTGCATGATATTTGAAAACTCATGCCACTCAGCTGAAGTCCCAGGTGACTGGAAAAAAGGAAACGTACTCATCTTTAGAAAGGGTAGAATGGAGGACCCTGGGAACTACAGACCTGTCAGCCTCAGCTCTGTGCCTGGGAAGATCATGGAACAGAAGCTGTGCTAAGGCACATGAAGGACAGGGGGGTTGATTCGGGAGAGCCAGCACAGTTTCCCCAAGGGCAAATCCTGCCTGACCAACCCAGTGGCCTTCTATGATGGAGTGACTACATCAGCGGACAAGGGAAGGGCTGCAGATGTCATCTAACTGGATTTCTGTAAAGCCTTTGACACAATATCCTACAACATCCTTCTCTCTAAATTAGAGAGAGATGGATTTGATGGATGGATTTTTAGATGGATAAGAAATTGGTTGGATGATCATATCTGGAGGATAGTGGTTAATGGCTCAGAGCCCTGAAGTACATCAGTGACAAGTGGTGTCCCTCAGGGGTCTGTATTGGGACTGGTGTTATTTAATATCTTCATTAATGACCTAGAAAGAAGGATCGAGGGCACCTTCAGCAAGTTTGCAGATGACACCAAGCTGAGTGTGCGGTTGGCACACCTGAAGGATGGGATGCCATCCAGAGGGACCTGGGCAAGCTCAAGAAGTGGGCCCATAGAAGCCTCATGAGGTTTAACAGGACCAATTGCAAGTGCTGCACTTGGGTCGGGACAACCCCAGACATCTGTACAGACTGGGAGAAGAAGTCATTGAGAGCAGCCCTGCCAAGAGGGACTTGCGGGTGCTGGTGGTTGAAAGGCTGGACATGAGCAGGCAACATGTACTTGCAGCCTGGAGAACCAACTGTGTCCTGAGCCGCATCAAAAGCTGCCTGGTCAGAAGATTAAGGAAGGTGATTCAGCCCCTCTACTCCATTATGATCATTCTATGAATTCTGAGCTGGGAGGGAACCATCTGCTTCATCCAGGCCCCCTGCAGCCTGGCTTTAACTTCCGTGCTCAGGCGAAACCCAAGTGACATGCTCATAGACCAGCAACACCCAGACCAGGTGCTTCCACCTTGATCTTTCTCAGCTGTTGGGCACATCTGCTCTGCCCAAAAGCCTGCCTTCCTCTTCAGCTTCCATGACTGCTCTGATTCTCCTCCCCAGCCCTCAAACAATTTGTTTCTCTTGGATGACTACCATTGCTTCTCAGCATTCTTCAGGCTCACTGCTTTAATTGCCTTCCATAGGAGACATCACCTGCACAAGCAGCTCCTCAGCTGCCCTTGTCTTAGCTGAGAGGTCACAAAGCTTTATCGCAAATGTGTTGTCCAGGCAGGAATTGTGAGCACTTGGGGGTCCCTGTGGGCATGTCGAGAGATTAAATCAATTTGAACAGGGCTAAAATAGGGCTCAGTTACTTTCTCTCCCATTATCTTTGTTAATGAGTAGGCAAAGTCAGTCCTGTTGTACTTGCAATCTCGAGAGCTTCCAAACCTTGAATGTAACTTCTTGACAGCCTTGAGGAGTGCTGGCTGCAAAAGTTTCTGCTGTCATTTTTGCCTTCCCAAGGTCAGAGAGGGAGGTTCCCTTTTCCCCAGGGAAGCACAGCCGGGGGTGGAGCAGTTTTCTTTCCCTAGATTCCTGTGTACATCTCCTGCAGAAAGAAGGCAGGCTGTCCCAGGCAGCTGCAGTGCTTTTAGGCTATTAAGCTGTTTCAGATGTCTCGTTCAAGTTGGGCTTTGCTGTGATGCCAATAAAAACTTGCTGGTGTTAGGCTTCTGTGGCATCATGGAGAATGCCATGAGAAGGAAACATTCACTTCTCAGCAGCTGAAACTCTGCATTGGGGATTTCCCTCCATCTAGTTTTTTGGTAGTTCCCTTTCCTAATGTGCCATTCTCTGTGGATGTCCACGGCCCATTGCTTGAGGCAATGTAGACCAAGGACAGCACTATATTATACCTTTCTAAGATTTACCACAACAAAGCCTTTTCCTCAAATTAGCTGTGAATCCTAAACCGACTGCAAGGTCACATCTTGTAACACCTCCGAGCGTGTGGGGCCACTTTTGGGGTGGCACTTCGCAAACCCTCTCCCTCACCCTTTTGCTTTCTGATTCTGCTCTGTCTTCAAATGGGCAGGGAGCTCTCAGAGAAAATGGAAAATAGTCTCCACTCCCATGGGTTCATGGTTTTGCCTTCCATTGTACCAGGAGCAGGCTGTCTGAGGGAATACAAATGGATCTTAGCATAGGGTTTGGATAAGTAATACTGTTTCTTTGAGCTGAGGTATTACTTATGCCCCTGGTTGGTATCTACAGTAATAAAGATGCAGTCCTTTCTGTGACTTCACGAAAGAAATATATGGGAGGAAAAAATGGGATGATTTTTGCTGGTCCAAATAATTGCGGGTCCAAAACTGTCACATTAAATCTCCCAGAACAAAACCATCCTATTTTCATGACCCCAGGAAAAGCCCTTAGGTGCTCTCCTAGGGACTTACATGCTTGTATGTACCCAGACCTCCCTCCCCAGAGCAGCTGGGGTGGGGCAGGATCTCACCTTTCCCACAAAAACATGTGGGGACAGAAAGGTCACGTCCCCCAGGATGCGACAGAGCTTGTCTGCCACCCCAAGCATGGCTGCAGTGGGGGGACAGCATTTTCCTGCTGCTGCTTGGGGAGAAAAACACTTGCCCAGTACATCCTGCCCCAAGGCAAAGCAAAAGCCATGAGGAGCTGCTCCAACCTCCTGTGGTTGGTTTAGAGTACAAAATTGTGGGGGATTTTTTTTGGTGTTATTTAGGGAGCAACTCACTGTGAATTCAGTAGATGAGTTTTGGTCTCAGTAACAACCCGCGCTAACCCCCAAGCAGTTTATTTCATGTGTACAAGAGTAAAAAAGGGAAAAGTAAGAACACCTCTGGGGAAAATAAGGGGTTGGGAAATGGCTGTAAGTGTAAGCACAGGATTGCCAAACCCACGCGTTCAGAAAACATGAATCAGATCTCCAGGAATCACAAGACTGGTGGTCTGAATTCCAAGTATGAAATCTGGGCAGTTTCTGAAGGGTATTTCCCTCCATGTTTTCAATGCTCTAGGGGAAGCTGTATGCCCTCCCTTGGGGAGAGAGTGTTGGTGGGCTGGAGTTGAGGCTCACACATGCTTATAAATCCATCCTCCCTGTGCTGGAGCCTGAGATGGTCATCATGCCCTCCAAATCCCCTACGCCTGCCTCCCTGCAGTGCTCTCCCCCACTGTGGGGCATTGCTGCTACTCCCTCATATCCCTGATGAGCTGCCTGGGAGGGTGGCTGTGCCAAGTGCCCATCTTGCCACAGTGGGGAACAACAGCTGCTTGCACCAGGGTTATTCTCCTCCCTGTGGATAGCTGGTGAGGAAGAGCCATCTCTATTTAGTCCTCAGACTTTAATGAGAGAGACGAAGCTCTGAATAGTCCAAAGATGTACCTAGCCAGGGCCATAAAACCAGCTCAGCACTGCCCGAGGTAGGGAGCGTTGCCCGCAACACCTGTTCTGGAGGGACATGAATTGTTTTCCGTACTATGCAAGAGCTTGCTTTAAGACAGAGCTGAAACTTTTTATTTGGGGGTACAAATTAATACCTCCTCCCCCAAAACTACCCCAAACCCCCAAAAACCTGAGAAGAAGGGTGCTGTGGCAAACCTTCTCTGTACTAGACTAAGTGGCCCAATTTGTTGGCGCCTGAGCCCCCAGGCAGGGAGCAGTCATCACCCACAGCTCCAAATATGGATGTGCTGGCAGGAGAGGGAAGCTTCCTCTGTCTCCTGCCTCACTTGAGGGCCTCTAGATCTATAACTGATCTAAACTGCAGTTGCCCAACTCGGCCTTGCAGAGTCAGCTTTGCTGCAAGTCCTTTCTTGTCTCTCTCTTGGAGTCCTGCAGCTACCGCCAGCGCCACAATGTTGGTCCTTGCAAGATCTTTGGTCATGCTGCAATTGCTCAGCTACAGCTGTGCCCACCAAAGGAGCAGCATGACCTCCACGGGAGAGGACTCCCTACATGACTGACTGCACAGCACCATGAGATGGTCTACCCAAGCTCAGCATGGTAGTGTTGCTTCACTGTGCTGGGCCAACATCTCTTCTGTTTCATCAGAAACCACTCTCATCCTTGTGTGTTGCCTCCTTGTTGCTCTTACATCTCCGGTAAGATGTTGCATCGAACCAGTCAGGACTCATTGGTGTGAATTGTGGGGAAATCCCAGGCTGCATGGCTCTTCCTGAGCTCCTGTCGGGTAGGCAAATTACCTGTCGCAGGGAGAGGATTCAGGAGTTAGAGGGAATTGCATGCAAATGGGAGGAGCAACCAAAGAGTCCCAGTTCTCCCAGATCTGCTCAGGCTGAGGACTGCAGTTGGCAGGGCACCTGCCTCAGTGAGGGGTGGAGCTGCGGCTGTGCAATGGGTAAACCTCACAGCCTTTCTCCTTCAAAGCCGAGCATCATATTTTGCTCCAAAGCACTTGTGCCACCCACCTGTGGAAGTGGAATACAGGTGACTTCCAGCTGGATGGACAGCAACCAGCAGGCAGCAAAACCACTCACATCTAAAAGGAGCTGCAGCTCTTGCAGTGGTAGCTGATGAGCAGAAGCTGGTTGGTTTCCAGGGCAGGAATGACTCATAGCCCATCTGCGATTACCTGTGAGTCCTCATGCCTGGCTCTGGGCTCCCCAGGGCCTGGTGCAACAATGTCTGCTTCCTGAGTTCAGTGAAAGGGAAAAGGTGCCTTGCTCCTTGTTGATGAGTGTGGATTAATCCACGCTTGCCCTAGGTTGGAGGTAATACCAATAGCACCAAGCACTCCTTCCTGCTGCATATCAAGTGTGGGAGTGTCCTGGCCTGAAGGACCAGACATATTAGCCAGACCCGTAAGGGAAGCATCTGCATCAAAGAAGAGGCGAGAGTAACGTGTACACAGACTGCTCACAGCAGCGACCCTTCGTAACTATGCCTGCTTGCCTCATTAGAGACCCTTTATCTAGTAGATGGACTCATTTGCCAACATAAATACACACTTGTCAGCAGGGGTCAAACGCAGTGCATAAAGTGGTGGAGAAGCTGGAAGAGCAAAATGCGTCCAGCACACACAGCAATGCCAGAGAAGAGCACTGCGGGAGCCCAGGAGGACAGACCCAGCCATATCACAGCGTAGTTCCTGCTTTGATTCCTTGTCTCCCAGTCTCTCTATAACTACGGCTGCCTGAAGGGGACAGAAAAAACCAGAAGTCCCTCTCAATGCTCACCGCAATCGCTTAGAGTACATCAACCCACGCTGTTGGTTGGAGCAAGGCGATGGGACCTTTGGCTGCTCCCTGGCCAACTCTCTGCACTGTGGTGTCTCCAGAGGAGGAAAGTTCACTCTCTCTTTGCTCTCAATGTACAGCTGGCCCTCACAACCCTCTCTTGTTTGCAACAACAGAGCGACCTATGTGGGCCATGCTTCCTAGGACATCTGCCAACACAAGACTTGGGCTTCCTGCTCTCCCATGCTGGCTCCAGGGATAAAGCATCTGGATACAACAAAGATATCTCTACCTGCTCCCTGCTAGCAAGAGTTCCGCTGCAGTTGCATCTCCATCTGAATGCTGCTCTAGGTCAACACAGTGAGCACCCTCCAGGTCCCTGTGGAGTTCCCACTCTTCCTCAGGACCAGGAGTGCACAGTGCAGTATGCGAAGCTTAGCATACCAAGCTGTTATCCACACTGCAAGCCTGGTGACTGATTCCTACTTGCTATATTTCCTGATATGTTTTTCCATGTCCAGATGCTGCCCACAACCCATCTGGAGAGCCATTCCCCACAACCCCCTTGCACACTTCTCCCAGCTGTCTCTCTCTTGGAAGTCACATGCAGAGTGGATATTTTGAGATTTGGAATGTCAGTCCACAAGCAGCCAGTGAGCACTTTTACCTGTTCCAAGCTCCCCCTAAAGTTCTTCAGTGTGTGCAGGCTCTGAAGAGCTATCAGGTTGTTCCTCTGAAGAAGTACCTGTCTGTTGCAGTTGAGACAGATGTGACACTCACAAATCACTCACACCAACTCCATTCAGAAGGAAAAGAAGGCAAAAGCCATTTTATTCTACAAAGCCTCCATTTATATAGTCTCTTGGCACTCGTGCTGTGTCCCCATAGGCTTCTACGCTAACACCCCTTAAAATTATTGGTAGCTTATAACCACCACCAATTAGAAAAGAAATCTAAGCTAATAACAACATCCCTTGAACAGTTGAGGGTTTTCTTCTTGTTTTGGTTCCTTGCTTCTGTTGATTTAAAGTTTCTCATGGGTACAAACCAAATTCTCAAGGGTACAGAGTAATTGTGCTCAATTCGATGTCTGTGAGACTTTCTGACCAGCTGTCAGTTTCCACACCTGTCTGGTTGTAGCTACATGTGCCATCACCCTGCTGAACTCTCTTCTCCTTTGAAAGAGGAGGGATTTCCCATCCTTGCTGTGAACTTTCACTCATGAAAGAGCACTTTGGTCTCCTCAAGATGGCTTCGCAAGGGATGGCTCCGTTCTGGAGTTCTGAATACCGCTGACTCTTCAAAAGACTGGATTTGCTGCTCAGCCTTTCCCTCAGAGTAGCAGCCCTTATCCAGCTAAATTCAGCTGGGGGAATTCCACCTGTAAGATGTGCAAGTAAGGGCAAAGACATCCTTTGCCTTGTCCCTGTCAAGTTTCTGCTCCCCAAGGCCTTGCTTTCTCTGTTGGTAGTTCCTGCATGCAGCAGCAAGTCTGCTCCCCATGTGTTTCGCTAGAGCCGAGATGCCCACACATTTTTTCCATTGTGAACCTGGCTTCATCCCTGCCAGCTCACGAAAGCAACTATTGTTAAGTAATTGTTTGAGTCATCCACTGAGCCCACACCCAAGCAGGCTTTTCAGATTTAGCACATGGGAGATTCACTACTGTTGGCATGGCTTTGGGGTACTCTACCTCCTGCCTCTGCCCAGGAGGATGGCAGCAATGGAGACACTCCAGTTGGGCGAAATGTGGCCATTTGCATGCCCATCCTTGCCTTCCCAACCTCCAGCCACCAGTAACAGAAACTTTATGCAATACAGAACAGCCACCAGCTGGAGCAAGGGGTTTGTCTCCTGATGCTGCTCGAGATCAGAGGTCTCCCTCTCTTCCCATTTTTCCCTATCCCCACCATCATTGCCAGAGCAAATGTCAGAGCTGCTTCCCCCACCGGTGATGATGCCTTCTCCTGACCCCTATTTGAATAGTTGAATTTTAGTTTGGCACAGTTGCTACAGTTGCTACAGTTTGCCCAGTTCTGGCAATCGGAGTATTTGAGAAGTTCATTATGGAGCCCTGAGTTTTCATATGGTCATTCTGGCTGACACCACACTTTTTACCACCTTTTTACATACACAGCCAAAATGCTCAGCACATTTTCAGAGGAGGGAAGATTAAAAACCCAACCAAAAAAAAAGAAACCAAAAAACCAACCCAGGAAAAAACCCAAAGTGAATTACTAAAGTTTATAAGGCTAATACTTTATAGGGCTAGTATGCACAGGCCTGGGGCCTTCAAGATAATATAATCTAATACTTGGAGATCCCCTGATGAAAGGCACTATATATGCAAAGTGCTTTATAAACATTAATTAGTTAATGTTGAAAATTTTGCCCAGGGCAAAAAAAAAAGAAAAAAATCCTACCAAAAATCCCCCTTCCCTCCCTCTCTCTAGTCCCTAACTATACAAAGTTAATGATTCTGTGTGTGCAAACTTAGAGTACATTTTAATTTCTGTTTACTTCTGGGGAGATGGAAGCACTGGAAGTACTTTCATATATGTTATGCTTCTGCAGGCATTACTAACATGGCGGCTTCTCCTATCATGTGCTTTAATCTCCGTGAGTGAGGATACCTCAACATCTACAGCATAACTTTGGACCACAGAGTTTGCAGCGAAACTGCCCAGGCTCTACTCTCTCATCCCTTCATGGTTGGTAATCACCAACCAACCAACCAACGCACCCATGTGTGAAGGTCTTTGTGACCATAGTTTCCATTCCAGGCCACCTTTTAAAACCTTGGGCAATCAACGGGTGGTTTCAGTGTCATCACCACATCATATATCACCACGTAATATATGCACAGGCAGCAATGGACAAAGTAATACACGTGTTGCTTATCACAAAAGGAGGGAGTCTGAAGGACAAAGCAGACCTTGAACGATGAGGTTGTGTTTCAAAGTAGCTGGTGTAAAAGGCACCATGTTGTGCATTCAATGATATTTCTAGCAGTAGTATTCCAGGTACATTTAATTTCTCCTTCATGATCCTTCCCAGGGAAACATTCAGCTTTTAGGTAACAGTAGGGTCCTCTTTCCCCTGGAAGCCCATAACTGCTCTGGCATAGTAGTCCACTACAGTCCATTCCACTCCTTTCAGAGCACTGTGCTCACTTCCATGTTTTGCAAAGCTTAGGGGCCCTCACAGGCAACACTTTTCTTCTGAAAAAACCCTTTGCATCCCCAACAAGGCTCTTACAGAGTCCACTACGGAGGAAGTTATACACTCAGTTCAAGCAAGTCTGCACCATCCATGTTCCTAGTATGCCACAAATGACCAAACTGGCTGCGTGACTCGTATTTCTCTGTAGCACATCCATCAGCAAAGGACCAGCAGGCCCCTTGTCCCATGGCCGGGGTGCGTGACCACTTCCCACCACTCTACCCCCAGGTACAAGGGCAGCAGAGACTCCAAGGGAAGAAGATGTGCAGGCAAACCCGTTCTCTGAAAAGCTGGTGGTATCTTCTGGAGCCCTTTTTCCCTATCTGTCCTGTTGGAACCCCAAACTCCTGCTTGTCAGCCCAGACACTGGGATAAAAGTGCTTGGTGGGGCAGGGGAAACTTTAATGATGGAGAGGCAGAATGCAGTCTGCTTGCAGGAACAGGGTCTGGCCCAGCAGGGCTTTTCAGGGCTGGGTCAACTGGGTCCCCATGGCAGTGGCTGGATGCAGAGAGTGCTTTTACTCTGCATCTGATGCCTTCCCTGCCAGCTGGGTTTTTGCATGCACCTGACCTTTTCCCAGCATCCAAAGCAGCCAGCACTGCCTCCCAGACAATGGACCTTTTGTGGGGGATGCTTTTCCTTTCCCTCTCTTGGGTCCTATGGATCTCGAGGGCTGCTCTTAGCATTTTGGCTCCCCACAATGTCACTCTGTGAGATGTTGCTGTGCTCTGGCAGCAGGACACTCAGCCAGACATTTTCTGTCTGCCTGAGCTGTCTCAGGGAGAGGCAGCATCAAGGGATGAGACCACTGCAAGGTACCACCATTTCCCTCTGGTAACTGGTATGAGCAAAGTCTTATAGTGAAGTGGAGTCAGCCCAAGTGACCACAGGCCATGCTGCTGGTGGCTGTCTTGTGCCTCCAGCGCTTAGCAGCCAGGCAGCTGTATGGCTTGGGAACACATCTCCTCTCCAGCAGCTCGTGAAGAGGTCACTTACTGAGCTTCACTGCGTGTTGGTGCAGCACTGTGCTCGGCAGGTGAAATGATGAGGCTGAGGAATCCATGCATTCCCAAGGATCCCAGCCCTAATGACAGCCCCCTGTAGTATCATTGGCTACTGATGGAGCCTTTGGAGATTCAAAGGCTGTGAAAATTTGCCCTGGTGTGTTCCAGTCGCTGCCACCTTTGGGCACAGTCAGGATTCGGCTGAACATCCAACTCCGGGGAGTTGTCTCGGGGGAGTTTTGCCTGTACACGAAAGCAAGATCAAGCTAGCGGAGAGCAATCGCTTACACACGTATCTAATGCAGACGTACCTGAATGAGCTAAGCTATACTTTCATCTTGTGCAGTTAGGGATGTTTAATTTTAATCCTGTGTCAATGGGGAAAAAAAATGGTATGAAGTCCTAATAAATAAATTATGCTGCCGAGTGCTCAGATCAGCACATCCTGGCTAGAAGCAGTACAGAAAAAGCCTCCTTCCAGCACTGCAGACTGCTTTAAAACATCCCTTCAAATAGATGTTGTTGCAAGCCAGTGATACACAAATGCTGTTGTGTTGGCTTCAGATCCTGAAGCATTTGCCATTCTGAGGGTGTGCAACTCTGAGGAAGAAGAAAAACAAGAAATATTTAGTAGTTTTTGATGACCAACTTGAGAATTCTTGAAGAACCCTGATTTTTCAAAATCATCACACGTTTGCTCTCAGACAGCCTGGCTGCTTTCAGGCGTATCATGCTGGGTACCTGCCAAGGCAACCACTGAAATTGCAAGTCTGCTTGGAAAATTTAGATGGGAGATTGCGATGGAGGCAACTGTCTGTGCTGCTGTTGCTGAAGTTACTGATTTTTACCTCCTCTGTTTTTAAATTACTTTGCGGCAGTATTTGCTCTCAAAGAGACAGCTAGGAATGCAAGGAGAAACTGGAGACTGGAAGCATCTTTTATATTGCTCTGGGCAAAAGACTTGATTTTCCTGGGATTTCTTGGATGCTCAGACCCTGGTTAAATTCCAGGGATAGCAACTAGCACAGCGAACTGTTGCGTCTTGGTCAGATACTACCAGTTCCACCAAAGCTGTCGGTCTGTGCCGCAGCAGAATATTTGCAATATGTATTAGGACAGAAGCCGCTTACCACCCACTGATGAACTTTTATGTGTAAAACGTCCCTTTCAATTTGGGCTGAAGCAGACACTTGCTTTGATAGTTATATGAAAAAACCCTTAACTTCGCTTTGGGATATTTATAACCAAAACATGCAGAATTATTGCAACATAAAATCTGCTTCATTGGGTTTTGGTGATATAAAAAAGGACAGGGAAAAAAAAAAAAGAGGAAGAAAAAGAAGGTTAGTATAATAAAGAAAAAAAGACAGATGAGTACACAGAACACACTTCAGATCTACAGCACTATATTGTCCCAGCAATGCCACCAATTCAATTTAAATCCTAAGGAAAAAGGTAATGCTATTGAAGCAGTGCAAATTAACAACAGCCCTGGCCTTGTACATCACCCCTTCACAACAAACCAGCACATCAAACACCTTCGCGGCTCCACATGAAGACAGAGTGGAGGAAAAGTGAAATGGTTTCTCATCCTCTGCCCTGCCAGAGGCAAGTGCCAGCTCTCACTGTTGTAAACTGTAAGGCAAGGCAATCTGCAGTGCTATGGAAAGAAAACAAATACCACAGTAGCAGGCAGGCAGGCAGGCAGGCAGGCAGGCAGGCAAGCAGGCAGAATGAGACAGAGATATTTTTAATTGATGCTAGAGGAACATAAATAGATGAAGCTGGCATTAAGCAGCACAGCCCTTTTTCTCTCTCTGCCAGGTACCCATTTACCCGGGCTCATAACCAAAGGCCAACATGACATCAGAAGCCCTGTGGTGTTTTGCCTTTGGGCAACAGCCGGTAAAACTGGTTTCATCTGGCAGATGAGCGTGTGAGCTGAAGTAATTGGTGTGTTCTTTTCTGCCTCAGATTCCTTATCTCATCCTGAATATTCCCATAACCTCCCATTTTCCAGCTCCTTTTGTTTCTTAACAAAAAAAAAATATTTACATTGAAATAAACAGTGGGAGCCTCTAACTCGCATCGGGAGACACAGGTGCCGGTAACTTCACGAACAATGAGCAGCTCAGTGACAGCTGCAGAAAGGATAAGCTGGAAAGGGGGGCTTTTTCTAGTGGGACTGTTCCCAAACAGAAGGGAACAGACACCGTTTGATAAAGGAGCCTCACTGAAAACCAGCTGCCCCTCCATTTTTCTTTGACTCCTGAGATCGGTTTGGATTCTTTTTCTGACGTGTTTTGCAACTGCAGAATAAAACCCACCTGAATGTCATCAGAGCACAGCGTGGGAATCTTTCTATACGCCAAGGCTGAAAACAGCCAGTGCTGCCTATTCCTAGGGCTGCATTAGCAGTGCTTTGCCAGCGCAGCCATCCCAGGCTATGCAGAGGCTGGGCAGGCTTCCTGTGGGCATCCCTCACACCTCTCCCTGCTTTGCTCACTGAAGAGAGCAGGGTCATGGAATAAACCCTGCCAGCAAAACTGTATTTTCTGAATTTACATTACTGGTGGTTTTGCTAGATTATCTAAGTGGATGAGTGACTTCGGCCATCACAGCTGTTGTTTAGGGATGGCCACAGCATGTCTGCAGGATACACATGCTCAGAACACTACTGTGGGGCAGCACCACGGCCAGGTAACATGTGACTGGGTAAACTGCGGGATGGGACAGAGATTTCTGGGTTGTTTGAAACGTATGAACCTCTACAAGCTACCGCGGAAAGAAGTTGGAAGGCAAAAAAGATTTTCTCCTTCCTTCCTTTCAAATATCCTACTGATACATATAAACATGGCAGAAGGACTGGGCACCATGCCTAGCAGGGACATGCTGGGGATAACATCCCTGCCCTGACACATTGGCTTAAACCAGGTAGGATGCTGCCTCCATCATCTGTAACTTAAGGAAATGTGGCCTGCTTTTCAGAAACGTTGTTCTTTCCACTTACAGGTCCCTTTGGAGATGGGAGATGCTGGAAGCGTGGAGAAGCTTGGGAAATCTGGCAATAGACAAACCCAGACACTTGGGTTTAGCCTCTCAGATTCTGAATGTTCTCCCTCTTCTCCTATGGAAATCACTGGTGAAACTTCCCACTGAAGTGAAGCTGGATCCCAAGTCTGTTAATGCTGACATATTAAGAGGGAGAAGAAAATGAAGAACATAACATAGAAAAAGGAGCCTCCAACCTGCTAAACAAGGCTAAAACACAAATCTGGTGGTTATGTTAAATAGTCCAAATGAAAATTATCCAAATGTACAGGATTATAGGAGAAGAAAGAAAACAGACAACTGGAAAGAGATGATGAAAAATGGGCTAAGGCATGAGGAAGATATAAAAGGTGGGAAATGAATGGGAAAATCCACTTGGGGATGAGAGAGCAGCTGAAGAGGATGTAGAAGGAGGACACAACTGTAGGAAGATTGGTGTGAAACACAGGTAGTTCTGGGTGTAGGCATGGTTATAAGGGCTTTGACATCTGGGTCTGAGCCTCACAGATGACAAGAAGAGACACTCAGAGGAGTACGGACACCTCCAGAGAGGCTGGAAAATGTCTGAGCTCTATGTGGTCTCTGGAAAAAGACACAGGGAAAAATGGAGCAGGGAAGGAATGGAGGGGGGTCCCCTTGTCTTGGCCACCTTGCTGGACATGCCCCAGAGACCAAGCCTGGACAGGTGCTGCAGGAGCTCCTGCTTTTTCCTGAGGGGCTTCAGGGTTTCCTGCAGGACTGAGAAGTCCAGATCAGGGATGTGCTGCAAGCGGTGAGCAAGGCAAACCCAGGTGGCTCCTGCAGCACATCCCCCTGCCCACACATCCCACCTCTCTTTGCACCACCCTGCTGCTCCCAGCTCACGATCCAGCACTGTGGGGCCACCCATGACCAAAGCAGGAAGCCAAAGGGCTGAAGCCTGTGCTGCGTCTCCACCCCTACAGGGCACATAGATATTTGGGAGCCAGAGGACTTAGGAGGCTTCTGAGCTTGCCCAGGAGGGTGGCTCTTCCCACAGCCCCAGCCCCACAGTGACAGCACATGGTGCTCCCTGCCTACCAGGTTTTGACCCAGGTCCATGCAGACAAAGCTGGGACCACTGTTTTGACCTCTCCTCCTATCCCTGTCTTCTCTCCTGCACTGAGAATGTTTTGACCAGGGTCTCAACAGCAGAAGGACATGTTCCTCTGCTGCTTCTCCCTCCCTTTGGTGAAATACTAACCAGCACACCACTTCGGCAAGAAGACAAATGCCTCAGGTTCAGAAAACACATTTTGGATTTTTAAGAAGATTGAAATGAGGCAGCTGCCCACTGTGGGCAATTTAGCTTAATGTGATATTGAATTCAGCTGTTTAATATACCCAGATGCTCCAGCAGTGAGTGTATAAAAACCCCCAACTTCAATAAATAATGAAGATGTGAAGAATTTTTTTTCTGTTTGGTTCCTTTTTTTTAATGAAAATGGCAAAACCACTAATTTGCTACTGTACATCTGCATCAGTTATTTAATGTGACATCTTGCTGTAGTAATAATCCATCAACATCCAGTATTACATATGGATTCATAAAAAGGTTTATGCTTGTGTTGGTGCTTTTGCTGTCTGCCAAACCAATTATATACATTTTACAATAAATTATACATATTGAACTGAGAACCTGCTGTGCTAATTGCTCACATTTTTGTAGGGGAAAAATGTGGTCATGGACTGCTTTTTTTTCATTTTAAGCATATTGAGAACATGGCAGAAGAAGTTGCTATGTCTTCAGTTTTTCAGGGCTGAAAAATCAATATTTAGCCCTACATTAAGCAAAACAAACAAAAAAGTCAGGAAGAAAGAACTTGGGGGAAGCTTTCTCTGGTGTGTTCTTGGCCCTCTTTGTTTTAACTTGGTGAGGTACGGAAATACAAACACAATCTCAGTACTGCAACTGTCCCATGAAACAAAGACCAAACTTCTACTGTACCAAAAGCTAAGGGCCCCCTGAAATGGCTCCCTAAATCAGGACCCCACAAGGAAGATGTGAAGGAGCTCTGCATCTGCCTTTCTTGAAGCTCTTCCTTTGTTTGTCAGCAACAGTGACATATGATTATGAGATGGAGCTTCACTGTTCACAGAATTTCTGTGAGTAATACTTTAAATATAGTTTATTACATTAAGCCCAGCACTTACACCCAATGGCTTTCAAGTCCCATTAGGACAGAATCCCTATTCCGCTCCCTAATGAAAAAAAAAACAACAAAGAAAAAGAAGATCTCTCTTGATTGAAAAGAAAGAGAGGACAGAATTAAAACTCCAGAAAATATGACAATGGCAGCAAGTAAAGAAGTAGGGCCACATTTCACACTCCCTGAGGAACCTATCACACTGCAGTCAGTCCAGTCTTCTTGGAAATGACAGAAAACATGGAATGGTTGAGGTTGGAAGGGGCTTCTAGAGATCATCTTGTTCACTCCCACCCAGCACAAGTAGGGCCACCTTGAGCCAGTTGCCCAGGGCTGTGTCCAGATGGCTTTTGATCGCCAGCAGACCCAGAGGATTTACCTAATGGTGGAACATGGAGCTGGGCACCCAGGACCCCTCGCTGCCAGCAGCACCTCTCCCAGCCCCAACACTGAGTACAGGCACTGCCCTGGGCTGCACCCCTATCGCTGCTGCATGGTTGCAGCTGTGACATTTTTTGGGTGGTTTCTTGTCGCTGGTGCTGTTCTTGCAGCTCTCACTCACACAGCGAAGCCCCATGAGTTGGGGAGGACACCATCACAAAGGCTCCGCGGTCACTGATGTCAATCAGTCACCACCTCTGCTGTGTGGAGCACCAGCTGAGGCTGGACCAGAGCAGGCTGCTGAGACAAAAATAAAGCCAGTCCAAACACTGAGGACAAGTAAATGCCCTAATTTTTAAAGACATGCATCGAAAGGGATGGTTCATCTTGTATTGCAGCTGTTATCAGGCCAGTAAGAAAAGCAAGGAAAAAAAGCAACAACTATAGATGTGACTAAATCTCTCCAGTTGAAAAAAAAATATGTACTTTTTAAATGAAGGCATATTAGCTAAAACATGAGGGGAAAAACCCCCCAAAGATAAACATTTACTACTAATGTGTAGGAACATGCTGGTCCTCATCGCTCTACGACCCCATATCATGTCTTTGATGGAAGAGATTAGAAAAAAACCCATAGCATATACAACAGGGAGCAGGAATGCAGTGTTTCCTAAACACTGTAAAAATATGCACTTTTTTACCCTTGCAAAACAAACTATATGCTGTTCTGATTGATTTATTATCTCAGCATTGCTCTTCAGGTTCAGTGGATATATTGACATTAAGCAGGTAAAGACTTAAGAATAATTTAAAATAGAGTTTACAGCAGCCACAGATCTGACTGAATTCTGCTGTGGGATGGTGAAAAAGACAGAAATGCTCTATTAAATTTAGAGAAAAAAACAGTTGTGTTTAAATGTGTTAGTGAGAAGAAGCTGAGACTATATGTGGCCATGAATTCTCTGCCAAACTGGCACATGAACATCACAGTACAGTTGGTTTGGTCTCACAAAGAAGGTCCTTCCTCAGAGCCTGGCATTCCTTCCCTCTCCAAAGAGAAATGGAGGATTTTTCCCTTTCACCAAGGAGCAGATAAATCAGGAATGAACTTAAACGCGTGAAACATGTTAAACCCACCAAGTTACATGCACTGTATTTGGTTTTCCTTAAACATTGTTTCTTTGTACTTCCTTGTAGCCTTCAAAGTACTTGCCAAGTACTCTGCTCTTGCAGTATCTGGTTTCAGGCAAACCAGCGTGGCAGTTTGCCTGAGCTGAGAAAATATGCTTGAAGTCGGCATTCACAGGCATCTTCAACATCCTAAGGAAAATGCTTTGTTTTTGTAGCCTGAAAGTATGTCACAAACATGAATAGAATTATACACTCGCTCTCCCTCGCCCTCAATCCTCTTTACCTTAGGAAAAAATTATACACTTCCAATTACAGGGCCAGTTAAAATCAATACAAAGGTGGGAGAAAACAGATCATTTTTCTTATGGAAGTAACTGTTCTCATTAATTTTTCATTAGTCCTGCTTTTGTTGTGCTATCCATCACTGAAGAAGCTGGTATGCAGTAGATTACATTTAGGTTATCTTACATGCTTCCAGGATTTAGTAGATATTGCCCGATAAAGCTGCGAGCTTTATGGCTTTAACTTACATCTATCAATAATGCATCAGAAGAGAATTTTTCTGCAGAACAGCTGTCCCTGAGCCAAGCAGCTTTCTTCTGGAATAGCTGCACTGGTTACAGTGGAAATGATAGTGCAGCTTTTGAACTACTCATCTAAAGGCTGCAACTATGAGAAAGATGAGCAGATGCTTAAGAAGGAAGATAATCCATGAGGGTTTGAGCCCTAGTTTACCACTGTTGTCATTTTTATTGTGGAGCGTTTGAAGCTGGGAGCCAGCCCTCCCTTGCCCCATCTCAACAACCACACCTGAAAAACATTCCTGCCATCCTGGCATGCAGCAGAATTTTGTTGTGACCACTATATGAACAAACAAAGCTCTTTCACAAACTGCACTGGAGCTTTCCCCTCCTCCCATTTTAATGCCTGAGTTCTGCGTCAAGGAACATAAACATAAACAGAAAATGATAGTCCCTACTGAAAAGCTGAGCCAGAGGAAGGAAATTAGGTAGATGATCAGTAAAACATGTAAGGTAAAGGAAATTTTATTTCATTTTATTTATTTTCCTCTCACATTGGAAGGAATTAGAAAAAGAAATCAGAAGGTGCATCAAGCCTAACATGGTTGTAGTGCTACATTTTAAGCTCATTCAGACATCCCAGCAATGTCTTCAATATGCTTGAATAGCTTCCAACTCTCAGCTCAAAAAAAGAAATGTGACACAGTGCCTCACTGATTTCCACCTCATTCTGTACTGCAAGAAGGCTTGCGGAAGAGGGCAGCTAAGTGGGACTCCAGATGTGCAGTTTGACACCCAGGTGAGTGACAGTCGAGCCTCTTTAGCCTCCCCAGCTGCACAGTGAGTTTATTGCTGCCTTCTTCCCTTAGAAGTAGAGAGATGCTTAATTGAAGGTCTGTACAATGCTTTGAAGAGACCAAGCACTGCACTGGGGCCAGAGTTATTAGTCTTGAGCTGCCCAGGCACAGCCCCCAGCAGAAGGAAAACAAGCCTCCTGAACTGGAGAAAGCGAGGGAAAAAAATGCACAGCTGCTTTTGGTTTTAATGTAAGCCACCCAGAACTGAAGTATTTATTCAGAAGCAGCAGGGATTAGTGAAATCATGGCTCCAGATCTTCAGAACAAGCATCCGTGCTCTGCTTGTTTTGCCTTTTGTTTTTGCAATTTCTTGGCGGTTAATCAAATGAAGTATCAAACGTCCACTGGTGAGCCTCGCTAAGCCCTCTGTTTGACCTGAAGTCAGAATGAATGCAGTACATGAGTTTAGGGGACTTCAGCACATGCAGTTTTTGTTTTAAGTCAATGTCACCCTGTGTTTTAGACTGCATCCTAATGGTAAGGAGGCAAGGCCAGCCATCCCATGCTTCGCATTTTCCTCAGGAAAATTAATAACAACACTGACAAGCTACATAACAGAAGCCACAAAACCATTTAGGGCTGTAGATGAGATCATTTATCAGTCCAAACTCCAAAGCACAGAGACAAATCTCCCTCTCTCCATCTCTCCTCAGACCATCAAGCCAGAGCTGTGCTTTGAGGACCACAGGACAGGGCTCTATGCCTTGGCTGGGGTACCAGCACCCCATGCTTCCCAAGAAGCACAAATCCAGCCTGCTCATACCAGCGACAGCCTCTCCAGAGAGGAGAACTCATGAATGTAGGGCTTTAATGAGGCTGAGAGAGAAGAGTCTGATCAACCCATGCTTCCTCTGACCTGCAGTGGAAAATACTGTATTTTTAGAAGCAACAGAGATGACATACTATTGCTGTGGATGCAATGACACTGACAGCCCATGACCACACTGCAGCCCTTTGGCTTCTGACCGGAGTGTGAGGCAAGTTCACCGTGAGTACAGAGAGCAGAAGGTGGATCTGGCCCATAATCTCCAACATCACCTGAAAAGTATTACACTCCTCATTATTTTAGGGGCACAGGACTCCTACTAGGTCCCTAGGCAAAAAAAAAGGTAGGAAAAAAAAATCACAGATTCAAGGAGAAGTGGGCTTTTCTCCATCTGTCACAGGACATCTCCATTTCCGGAGGTCTTACTTGTGCAAATAGAAGATGCTTTGGCAGGCTAGCACTAGGGTTTCCCCTCTGCTGGGTTTCCTCCAGCAGAGCCAGCTCAGCTTACTAAGAGGATGAACTTGTGTACTATGTGCCTGCATTTTTTCTTTTTAAGAGGAGTTAAGGATATGATTTTAACGATTTCAGTCTCAAAGAGAGAATCCTATAGGCTAAGTCAGTTTTGGGGGCTACAAAAACCAGATCAATGGGGTAGCAGCCAAAGCCAACACAGGGACCTGATGCAACATATTGATTTTTGGTGGTGGCGATCCCTTCAGACCCTCAAGAAATAATAAACCACTCAAACTGAAGTCTGAGAAAAAGCAACTGGTCTACAGGCCCTAAGGATGTCTTGGTTTCATTTCCACTGTAAATAAACCTCAGGCAGCTTGAATGCCAACATACAAATACCAGTTGTCCGTAGAAATAATTCATAATATAGAATTCCACAGTGAAGAAATGACAGATGGAAATAAATGTTTTTATTTCTCTGAAAAACTGACCATCGGTCAATAAAAATGCTTTTCTCACCCCCCAAAATCCAACCCTTCCCCCCCCCAAGTCATGCAGTGGAAACATTAAAGAAAAATTCACTTGACAAGTCATTTGGATGGCAGTAGAAACCCTGTAATTAGTATAGAAATCAATTTTTAAAGGTTGCTGCAAAAAATTATGCTCATGAACAAAATGTTTCTCTTCAAATTGAAATCAGTGCCTGTTCAGCATAAAGGAAAATAATTGAATGGGTGGCTCAACTTTCATGTTTTCAGAGTTTGCTAAGTTTTCCCCATTGGTTTTCATTATGCATTCTAGCAGGCATCTAAAACAATCATAAAACATGCCTCAACTCGACATGCTTGTGCCAGTCAAGCACTGAGATGATCAGCTTCCTTCTATAGACATGTGGCAACCGAGAGGAAAAACATTCATTGGGCCAGACTGCCTGGCCAATAAGCACCTGGAGACAGAATGAATTAGCAGAACCAATTTACCAGTACTGCTTCTGGAAAGAGATATTAACCCAGTGACAAAGCAGGGCTTCACTTTCTCCAGCACGGAGTAAATTAGCTCAGTTTTCAATCGGACACTCAGTTTTAAGGTTCATCCAAGCATGCCAGGATCCATACTTACATTATGCAGCTGTTTGGTACATTAAGGAGGCAACAGGGGAAGAACTAAACCCTGGGTTGATGGTTATTGCAGAAACCCAGCATCTGAGTTACCCAAAGAAAAGGTGAGGACCAAGTTCCTCTGCCTGTGTCTCACTGTGGGAAGCGGAGTTGGTGCCATCTGCAATCTCTGCACGTCTGCAGGAGTTCTCCTGGCAGCTGCTTAACCAACTTGCTGAAGTACAACATTGGCAGCTACTGCTCACTGCAGCTCTGCCTCTTGTTATTAAATACAGCACCACCGATCGCATGAAATGGAGTCAACACTTTCTAATAAAAAATTAGACAGATTTACGTGTCAAAATTACTAACCTCCATAGACAAGCTGACCGTAATCTGGTCCTTCTTGGTCCCCCCGACTCCCTCCGCTTCCCTGGAGATATTGCTCATTTGTTTGTTGATCAGTTTTTCAAAAGAATGCTTTAAAAACACATGGTTATAAACCTCAATTGAAAACCAGACTAATCTCATTCGCTCTCCAAAAATCTACAGCTAGCTTATCCCTGCATACATTTTCCATCAGCCATCACTTTGAATATTCATAACCTCTTACTCCATGACCACATTGTAACTGCAGAGACATTTACATTCAGGGTCTCAGAGTGATTTTTGACTCCAAGAACAACAAAAGCAGGCTTGGTGGGAGGGTGACCAGACAGTCGAGGATTTGGGAGGAGCACAGCGGTATCTTCAAGGTCACTGACTTAGAAGGTACACACTGAGCAAGCAAAACCATCAGCAGAGAATAACCTGATGGCTTTGGGAGCCACATGTTGGAAAGCATCAGTGGCAAAGCTCCTCGCCCTCCACACCCAGCCTGTGCAGAGGCTGCAGGCAATGTGGGCCCTGCCAGCACTTGTGGGGGACACTTTTGGGGCTGCTGATGCTCCTGGCCAGGCAAACTTGGGGTGCTTGCTTGCCAAGCAGCAGGGAAAGGAGCTGCACCCCTCCAGCTCCAGCCTGCACTGGAGCATAAGCCCATATGCACAGATGGGGGCCAGCAGGGCAGGTCTGGATGTGGGAATACCTTTGGGCTGAATGGAGAGTGTAGACACATCCCCAGGGACACTGCGGAGGCCCCAGAAAGTGCAGCTCCACTCGGATGCATAGGGAGGATTTGTGCAGCAGTCTCTGAAGAATCACATCACCTTGCACTGGCACCCATGTACTCTCAAACCCATGGGGACTGGCATCTTTTTGGACATCACAAATTTCATCACTTCTGACGGTTTGAAGATCTGTTAAAAATATTTATTTCCCTGGGTTTTAGCTTTCCGACTTCTATGCAGACTAACAAGCAAATTGTGGGCAGCAGGAGCAAGCATTTGTTTATTTTGTAAGAGGACTTCTTGCTGCTAATTGAAAACAAGCATTTTCAATGAGGCAGCTGTTTCAGCACTGTGAATAGACAGATCAGCATCACATTGAAGATCTAATAACCCGCTAATGAATCTTAATTTTTAGAGCCCCCTTCCTCACCCATTTTCACATTTCAGTAATTCCAAACCATTGATATGTGCTGCCAGTTATTTAAAGATGTCCTCTGATATCTTTTAATAAAAACCAGAAAAAATGTAACTTGCTTTTTTTAGTCATCAGAGTATATTAAAAACCTTGTTACATGTATCTAACAGTTTCTTTTTTTCTTTTCTTAAATAAATAGCAAAGTGTCACCAAGATGAATGGAACGCCAGCACCATTGCGTTGGTAGAAATTTCCGTACTACGATGAGCACACAGTCATATTCTGTAACAGTGCATAAAAAGAGATTTTGAGGAAAGGTGATGGTTGCTGGTGCATCAACCCGTGAGCGGTCCGTGCAGCGGCATCGGGATGTGGTGCCTCTGCAAAATCTCACAGGCCTGGAGCCGGTGCCTGCAGAGGTGGCCTCAGTGAGACTCTGCAAGAGAGCAGCTTGCAGGACATCTAGCGCAGGACGCGGATTTACTGCCTGCTACCAAGGGACACCCAGCCAGTGGGTAACGCAGGGGGCTGGCCATGTCACTCTCGAGGCAGAACAATGGCTTGAAACGAGGGAAGTGAGCAACATGAAAACCAAACAGGCTAACGCTCAGCGAGGCAGGGGCTTGGAGAGTCGAAGCTGCCAACTGCTTAATCAAGAGGGAATGATGCAAGGATTCACTCCTACACTGAAGGTTACAGAACCAGGTGACATTTTTTGATGGATTTCCCTGGGCTGAGCTGGTGTTATTTTCGCATCTGACCAACAGCTTCTCTTTCAACTGGGACAAAGCTTTAAAGGGACAGTGCTGAAGGAATAGCAGCCATGAGCACCGCACCAGAAGATCCCTCAACAGCCTCTGCTGCCTTTAGCTCACTCCACCCTGTGCAGGCAGCACTGCCTGCCCACTGCCTTGCCCCTCCACACGCTGGAGTGCAGTGCAATCCCACCTCTCTGCTTCTGTTGGCTTAAACCAGACCCTTGTTATTTTAAACAGGAGTTTATTGTATTTAATACATTATAAAATTTGAAAAAATTGTAGGAAAGCAGCAGATTCAAACCAGAGCATCTCTACCAAATATTAATTATTCTGGCCCCCTTTGAAAAACACAAAACAAAACAACAAAAAAACTCATTCAAAAGAAAAGATAACCTTTCACATCTGTGAGGGCAGACAAAAAGTGTGCGACTTCTGTACAAACTACATTTAAAATTTCAGCTTTCCAATGCAATGGATGGTCGTCTCCTGAACACCTGCCCATCCACCTCTAAAAAAGACAGACATAAACCTCCATATGCAAATAAAGTTGAGTCAAGGTGTGTACACATTAAAAAGTGGATGGCTGTTTGGCAATGGAAAATGGGTGAAGAGTAGTCTATGAATCCCCCCCTGGCAATGGCTTGTACACCGTTAAGTGTGCCCGGGAAGGGCCTAGGACACTTAATGGCCATCACAGCACCAACCTCATCTACCACATTTTGTCATTGCATTTCCTACCCTTTGACATATACATACATATATATATGTACAGACATACATATACATACATATTTTTTATGTGTGTGTGTGTTTTCTCTTATACCTTGAGGTTACTATTATTCTCACTACTGTTCCAAGTGTTCCCATATGAATTCAGGTGTGGTCTCTATATTTGATATAAATGTGTCTTTTATTCAATTTTAGTTCCAGGACTTGTTTGGAGTCCAAACTGCACATGAAATGTCCCCTTTTTTTTTTTCCTCTTTGTTTTCCTTTTTTTTTTTTTTTTGTTTGTTTTGCATAAAGAAACATGTCCATTTTAGTCCAGAGGCTCTTGCTTTATTCGAATGACAGAGGGTGCACGAGATGTCCTTCTGAGTTCTCGTCTCAGTACGTATTCACTGAATTGGGAAGAGTCCACCCCACCTCCACATGAGCCAACAATCTCAAACCCTCTTTGCTGTAACCTCTCAAGTACCTGCAAAAAAGAGGAAACAAACACCAATGTATAAGTAAATAAACAGACTATTTGCTGTCCAATGATAATAACTGCTGTTTTCAAATGGATTCAGCTAGGGAAAAAAAAGGTGGTTACATAGCTTAACTGTGCTGGATTGATTTCTGCTGACTACTGCCACTGAGCAGTGAAAAAGAAAAAATGAAGAGAAGTTTATTTTATTCTTTTAGTACTGCCAACAAATCCAGTCTTCTTCTGGCCACAGAAACGTGACTAGAAGAACGCATTCTCTGCTTCACAGAATTTACAATACAAAAGGGCAAATACAGGATTGCACAGCAGATGCTGAGCAAGCACCTCAACTAAATGGTGACAATGTCGATAACACGGTCATAATTTCAGAAAACCTACTGTGATATTTACTAGAGACTTAAAAACCAACTCTTCGTTACTTTTATCATCATCTTCATCTGTTCTGGGCTTCCTCTGCCTCACCTGTGAAGGAGACCCTTCCTGGGATTTACCAGGTTCAGCCTGACAGCCACCAGCCCCAAGGAAGGGGCTAATGCTCCTGGACCCCAGAGGATGTGGGACCCTCTGTTCAGCATGACCAGACCTCACAAGGGTTGTGCTGGAATCAGGTGCCTACCAAGGCTTTCCCAGCTATCTCACCAGTTGTCAAATTGGCTAGCGTGCGTGCTGGGACAACACTGGCTAGCAGAGCAACAGAAGGCTGCAAAGGACTAGGGTGAGGGAAGAAGCAAGCTGAGGTTTAAAAATGCTTCAAAGAAGACATGCCACGTCTTTACATAAAATGCTTCAGGTTAGAAAATGTCTTTCCAAAGTACCTGAGAATGGCTAATTGCACAGCAGACATATCAAAAAGGAAGGGGAAGGAAAAGAAACTTGGAAACAGCGATCAAAACACGCGTGCGATTTTTGTTTACCCTGATCTTTAGCTTATAACTATATGCCAAAATCCCCTGCCCCTGTCCAAATGTGTTGGTGCAAGCCACTGAAAAACAGAACAGGAGACCTTGGGTCCTGAGAAAAATGTGCTGGAAGCAGCTCTGGAAACGCACAAACCATTTGGTCTGTACATCACTCTTCAGGTCTACTGGCAGTACTTGTCCTGTCTCCCATTTTTATCAGTACTGGGAGATGCTTATGTCCTCCTACTACCTGAAAGGAGGCTGTAGCAAGATGGGTGTTGGGCTCTTCTACCAGGAAACCAGCAACAGAAGAAGAGGAAATAGCCTCCAGCTGCACCAGGGGATGTTCAGGTTGGACATCAGAAATAATTTCTTCACTGAGAGGGTGGTTAAGTATTGGAATGGACTACCCAGGGCAGTGGTGGAGTCACCATCCCTGGAAATGTTCAAGAGATGACTGGATGTGGCACTTAGTGCTGTGGTTTAGTTGCGTGGTGGTGTTTGATCAAAGGCTGAACTCAGTGATCTTGGAGACCGTTTCCAGCCTCAGTGACTCTGTGATTCTCTACCTGGACAGTGGGACCTGGCAGATGAAGAGATGCCAAGCTCAGCTTGCAAGCCAGTTCTGTGTAAGAATTCACTCATGAACCTGCAGCATTTAGGAGGTGTTTAAACCAAACAGCATCAATTGTGCTATTGATGATTCCAGATGGGAAGTGCTGGCTACGCAGGATGTGCTAAGTGCAGGCACATGTCTGAGGTTGGTCACTTCTAACCAACAAAGGATAAAACACATAACACTAACACTGAAGTTTATTATAATTATTCCAGGAATTACCGGCATTTGTCTCCCTGATTTTTTTCTTACCCATTTCATAACAGCTACGGATTTTAGACATTGCTACACTGAATCACAGAATACCTTGGGTTGAAAGGGACCTTTAAAGATCATCTAGTTCAACCCCCCTGCAGTGGGCAGGGACATCTTTCACTAAGTCAGGCTGCTCAGAGCCCTGTCCAGTCTGACCCTTGAATATTTCCATGGATGGGGCATCCACCACCTCTCTCGGAAACCTGTTCCAGTGTTCACCACCCTTATTGAAAAATTTTCCTCCTTTTATCTAGTACAAATCTAGTCTATTTTAGTTTAAAATCATTACCCCTTGTCCTTATTGATCGCAACAGGCCCCTACTATGCCACAAAAAATTAGAAAAAACACTGAAAGTGAAAGTGAAGGGTCTTCCCTGAGACCACAGAAAATTCTGACACTACTGTGGTTTGCTTGCAAAGAGATTTGGTGATATGTGAATTAAACGGAGAAAGACAACTTGACACACAGAAGTAAATCACTTGCTTAAAGCCTCCAGCTGATTCTGCTCATCAAAACACTCCAGTGACACGGAAGAGGGTCAGCCCACTGGTACCTAGCCAGCAGCTCCCTTTCAAAAAATGCACATGTGACTTCCTACCTGAACTGAGTTGAGGTGACAGTATCCGTTCAGCGGAAATCGGATGACGTGTGTAGAGTCGTGGTTCCAGCCGGCGTTGACAGAATTACACATCACATCCCCGATCTCTGGGAACACTTCCTCTATCAATGACTTATCTCCGCTCAGTGTAATCCTCTCGCCAAGATCTGGGGCAACTCGCACCACCAGGCACTCGCAAGACTTTGAGAAGCGGCCACTCTCCCGGTCCTGTTTCCACCGTTCCATTTCTCCTAGCATGGGCTGAAGCTGGAAATACTTTGCTTCTTCGTACAACAAGCTGTAGTCCTGAAAGACACGTACATTACTGTGCACAATTAAGAGAGGCGTTGCTAGTGTGGTGCTTAAGGTATATGGTTATTCAGGCCAACGCTGCTCCAGGTCTGGAACTGTCCAGACAGAGCTCCTAATTACTGTGTAGGAAGGTATAATAAAATAACAGTGCAAGCAAAAAATAAACGTCAGCCACTTGAAACAGACTGAGTATAGCAGCACTTGTAAGGGTAAGGAAAGGCTATGTTTGCTCAATTCCCTTATGCAAAAAAAAAAAATCCCACTTTTCCCCATATTTTATCCCCACAGTGATGTCATATAATAATGATCTCATTGAACAGATGGAACAGAATTCAATCAGGATTCAGAAAATTCATCACTAGGATCCATTGCGTCTTACAGCAATACTGGCAGGCATTGTAACAGGTATAAGAATGTAAATGAGGGAGCCTGCAATGGTTGTTAGTGTAAAATGATTCAGATATTTGCATAATGTTTGCACATATTAGTGCATTTTAAAAATTAAGTATTTTTTAATACTTCCCTATTTTGCCACTAGTATTGTTTACTACATCATCTCAAATGCCAGAGCAAAAGAACACATTTCTAGGCATAGCCAGTGCAGAAGTAATTTAGAACTGATGATGTGGAGTCTGCCTACTGCCATTTTTTAAATTTAAAAAACATTTTTAAAAAATCTTGTTTTTTCTAGGTGTAAGAGCATAAAACCATTTGGAAAATATTTATACAGAGAAAAGAGATACATGAGAATTAGGGAAGAGAGAGAAACAGAATGACAACAAGAGAAGCCTGTTAACAGTCAGTATGGTCCTGAATTTGAACTAGAAACCAAATACTTGGTGAGGACACCTAAATTGTGGTAAAAATACTGTTTGCATTTCTTGTGTAACAAAAAAGTAATGTAATATACGTATTTCTAAGAAACAAGAAACACTGTGCATTTTAATCACCTTTTTTTGTACACCTTAAAGCATAACTGGGGAGGACACCCCTTTGAACATCACAGTTGGGTGAACTTGCCAGGAGTTACATTTTTAATTTCAGCACAGCTACAGTATATTTATGTGTTTAAAAGGCTCTACATATGTAATTTCTTAATATTGCATGAAAGGTGGCTTTTCCTTTTTCTGTATTTCTGATTACCTGCAGGAAGAGTGCCGAGAGCAGCACAAAGCCATGCTAAGATTTCAAAAGAAGGAAATGATACTTATCTGTTAGCTCCAAACTCCCACATTACTCAGAGAGATCTACCCTTGTCACGTAGGGGAGCAGCAAGGATATGTCTACAGCAGGTGACTCAAAGGTTGCCGAAATACAGCTCTTGAACAAAACCTCACAGCTATTATGCCCCAAATGCCTGAAAAACTGTCTCAGCTACGAGGGGCAAAGGACTGCACACCAGTGTGAACTGCTCCATGCCTGCTTCATCACCCATCACCTCTCCTGGTCAATCCCAGTTGCTGCATTTCCTGCAGTGAACCAGGTGCACTGATGTGTGATCATTAAGTAAAGATAAGGATCTGTTCTGATTGCAGACACCCCATATACACCCTCATACGTACTAGCAGATAAACATCACGTGGATTCCGAAGCTCTGCCTCTGTAGGCTTTGTCTGACAGTGAACTACCACTAATTCAATTTGTTACTAAAAACTAAAAAAAAAACCCAAAAAACCAGGCTCTTTATTAAAGTTTAAGTAATAAACATAGAACTATTCATTGCTGACTTCTCCAAAACTCCAAAATTAAACTTGCAACATGCATTTAAGAGTCTGAGGGGGAGAAGATTCTATGACTTAATGCCCAAATATTACTATGTGTGCAGTTTATTTTGTCAATATTGTGATTTTCGGAATTCCAGTGTGGGAGTGGAAACTGGAGCTGCTGCAATCACTGGGGAAGCATAAAAATGGATGAGAGGACAAGCAATCAGCAAAGCTCATGAGCAGTCAGTTGCAGATTGTAACATGGCTTCTGTTTCTATCAGTATCCTACAATATTTAATTTCCCTAGGTCAAACCTGGCAAGGTTGCTTCATTACTACTATAGCCAGGAAGGGAAAGTTTAATATTGATGCCACTCTAGGAAAGGGAGACACCACTTTAGCAATCCCATTCTTACTTTTGCCATGTACCTGAAATCAAACACCATACCCTGCAAGACCCCCTTCCCTATCCAGGGCTCTGCTTTGACTACACACCAGATACTTGCTTTACCAAGGTACATGCAAAACACCCAAGTCCCTTGAAATCTCACCTTGAAATCATCAGGAATGAGGAGTTTTGATGTCCTTAAGAAATTCAAGATATATCTGAACATCTGCCCATCTCTGTCGATGAAATAATGCTGCTTGAGACTGTCGAGGACAATGGGCTCCGTGCCATCGAAAAGCCGGCCAATTCTGGAGAGGAAACAAGAGACGTGGAGCAGAGTCAGACCAAGCTGAGCTCAAGAGCTGCTCAAATGGCCCAGCGCTACAAGGCCCTCCCGTGCAAACTTCACTGAAGCAGCTCTGTGGCTTTGCTCCATAACAAAAGGGCTGGTTTCAAACCACTCTGTAAGCCATGTATTTTCCAGCATGGCCTCACTAACTTCCAAGGAGCACAGCTGGGGAGGTGGATGGGAAGAAGCCAGGGCAGCAGCCCTCATAAGATGTATCTCGTAAGATGACAAATCCTCAGTTATTTCAGACACATCTTTTGATAGTCCCCTTCAGCACACCCCATCCCTTCTAGGTGCTCCAACACCCTGGACCGACCCATTCTGCTTTCCAGAGCACTGCATAGGGAACTCGATTTAGTTTGGAAACTGAATCTGGGTACCTGGGGAGTAGTTTGGTTTGGTTCTTTGCTTGGTTTTCACTTGTTTTTTAAACCCAGGTCACTTTTTGGATACCATTAACTGCAACCAACACTAGGGCAGGCACAGCTGAGGTGAGGGCAGCACATTATGATAATATAAAGATGGGGGTACAGAGGTGATAACACTTCAATGTGACGTAATGCTTTCACATAAAAGTTAAGAGCTTGTGGCAGGTATCAGTCAGAACACACCAATAATATAGAAAAATGTCTCAATTTTTAGACACCACCCACTGACCACCAGAACCACGCAGTGACCTGGAGAGCCTCCGCTTGCCAACAGATCTTGCAACTTCAACCACTGGACGCACATACATTTCTGGATGTGGGCCCCCCAAACCAGCTTTAGTTAAAACAATAGGAGGGCTGAAAACTCCAAACAAAACCCTCAGAGTAACATGAAATAAATGTTTTGCTTCTGCACTGGGGCATTTGCAAAACACTCCTGAGTCACTGGTGGTTTCCCAATGAAATGAGCAGGAGTGATTGGTAGGTCTGATTCTGTGTGCCTGTCCATATGTTTGTACATGCAGTGTGGAAGTACTGTTTGACAACAGTCATGGCACACTATTTTTGTTTTGTTTTAAAAGAAGTGAATAAACAATGAACCCCCACCACCAGCAATAAAAAAAGCCACCAAATACTCAGAGGTGATCAGCCCTCCTGGCTGCATGAAGCACCCCAGGCTGAGAGATGTCCCATGTGCTGGCCAGCAGAAAGGGAAGTCCAGACAGGGTTCAGGAGGCAGAAGACAGAAGTGGCTCCCAAAGAGGGGGAGGCAGCAGAGCTTGCAGCAGGCTCTCAGGGAACTGCAGAGGGCCAGGGTTCCAGGTGACCATACACTGTGTTGCCTCAACAGCCAAATATCCTCCCTTTGGAAATGGCACAGGCAACCCAAATTGAATTTGGAATGATGTCTGTGCCTGGAGCAGGTATATATGTAAGCTGTGAACAGAATACAAATCTCATCTATAGTTTCTCACCAGCTGGGAGGAGACCAGGAAAGAAATAAAATTCCATTAAGCCCAGCTGGCCCTTTACAATTCTTAATAAATGCCTGAATCAATTCAAGTCGCATGAAGTCTGTAACATATAAGGAATATATTTTGCATCATGATCAGGTACAGAACACCTTTTTTTTCAAAGCCATCCCTTGAACTATTCAAGCTTTCTTCCCTTTTCAAAGACTTGTTACTGCCTGCCCTGCTGCTCAAAATTTAAGCTGTGACAGCCCATATAATACAGGCTCTTGTTCACTTGGTGGATGAGCCCCATTTTATGTCTAATATGGAAGTACTCAGCATTTAGAATTACTTCTCCCTTATACTCAAGCATGTCATCTTCAAATTTATCATGGAATTCACACACAAAACATGTATTTGGCCAAGTCAGTCATTACTGAAATGTATAATTGTAATTGGTTTCTGCAGCATTTTCCTAGTTCTAAATTACTTATATAATTACATATTTCAAACCTCTAGGCTTTTTGTCTCCATTTTATTAATTGTTTAGAGAAGAGCAAGATAGTATCAGAGGATGGAGCCTTCTGACAAAACCATAATGGTGAGGAGAGTGCTCAGGCACTGGGAGTGCTACCTGGGACCTGAAAGGCTTTGGGAATGGGCTGGAAGCACTAACAGAAAGCGCTGCCTTAGTGCTCTGCTCCTCTGCAGCAGCAGCAGCAGCAGCAAAATCCCAGGAACTGAAAAGTCCCAATTCCCTCCTGACTCCCCTCCCAGGATCACTTTGCAATACACAACTTCACTTTCACATATTAAAACAGCACTGGACAGGTAGACCCCCAGCAGAGAGACTTCTGTAAACAAAATTAAAACTTTTTTTCCTTTTCCAATGGAAAAATTTCAGCTTCCTTCATCCAGCCTTCAGGAAAAAAACTTGAAATACTATGGGATCCAAATCTGGTGACATGGTCCTGCTCCTAATCTGCCTTTGCTACACCCATCAGGAGGGGAGGCTGGGCTATGGCAGGATCTGGGGAACAACCAGCACCCTCACCAGGTACCTTGGGGTTCCCGGGGGCACAGCGAGAAGCTCTCTCTTGTGCCTCACTTGTCACCTCCTCTGTACAATACGATTTGATACCCATCCTCCCTGCCACCCACAGCTCTGCTGGCACTCCTGCTTGGTCCCACACTGGGATTAGGATGACACAGTAAGAGACACCAGTTTGCTGGCATAAGAAGGGACTGGCAAGTCATTATAATTTCACTTCCCAAGAAAACCTGAAAGATGTTTATCCCCATCTCCTTCTTGACAACGTTGGCTGATGATTGGCAAAGATACCTTTTTTTTTTTTTTAATGACAAATACGTAACAGCTGAATGGAGTTTTGAAACAGGAAAGTGCTATGAAGGAGGCTTGCAAAATAAGATGATAATTATATGCAGAATTAGCCAAATATCAAGGGTAAAGGATAAGAAACTGTAGTCCATTTACAAGAAAATGTGCTTCTGAAATATTTAATTAAAACTAACAGGCTGGAATTTTCCATATATCAGGAAAATTAATGTCCCATGGGTTGAAAGTGCGACCTCCAATGGGTAATAATTAATGTCTGTGGCTTTAAGTATCACATTCCACTGTCAGAAATCAAATGCTTCGAGGGTTGAAAATATAACCAGTGGGAAACCCTGCTTCCATCAGAGAATTTGGTTTTACTTTAAGGACACAAACCAGGTATAGCTACAAGCCTTTGTTTACTGGAGAAAAACAACAGGGAATGGGAAAGATCATTGTTTTAATTCCTTAAAATATTACAGGGATGGATCTTTCTTCCCACAGATCAGCACTCCCATAACAGCATTTCTAGACCAAAAAGCTAGGACAGTAAGATGACATTGCTTGCAGGATTTCTCAAATTCTTCAGAAAAAGGTCCTGCTTGTCAAGTATAAAAATATACTCAGTCTGCAGAAAACTGTATACATAGTCTGTTTATAACCTTGCTCTCCCGTTGTATAAATATTTATATATATTATTATTATACACATAAAAAGAAAAGACTCCACTTTAGTATATTCTGCCTCAGCTGAGAATGTGGGAAAGCAGCAATAATTAGGAACAAGATGACCAGTACTAATTAAACAAGTCAACTGTTGCAAAACTCTCTTAACGCCAAGAAAAATGACAGAGTTCTGCAGATTGCTTTAATGGCTTCACTGGACAGAGCTAAAATTCTTCCCTTCTGTAAGCAAAAGGATACAGGGAACCTGGAAAAGCTACAAGCCTGGATGTTTGCAAACATGCAGAATATTACATCACTTTCAAACTAAGGTAGAAATAAATCTTTTTCTTCTCTGAGAAAATAGAGGTTTCTTGTAATTCAATATATTCAATATATTATTTCTCATATTAACGTCTTTATCAGAGGACACTACAAACTCAAAACTAACTGAAAATCTTTTGCAATAAACTACTTTCAACAATTCTGAGCTGTCAGTTTTCCCTTTCCCCCATGTCTTTCACAAAACAAAAAGGGAGGAAAACTGGTGTGAAGCCCTTTTCTTAACCCGTCAGAGGGGACTGTGCAGCAGGAGGAGCATCAGTGATGCTCTGGAACCTGCAATCCCACACTAATGGCAAGGCAAGTAACTGCCTGGATTTCACTGAGGGCGAACATTCAGCAGCCAGCAAAGAGCAAAATACTCAGGAAAACATCTCTCTCTCCCTCCAGTAACGAAACACATGGCAAAGTAAAGGTATTTTATTTGAAATCTTACTCATCTGGTTGGAGCCACTGTGGCAAAGTGATGAGGAGTTTGGTCCTTAAAAGTTAAGTGCAAGTTTTATTATCACATCATTGTATTTATGTGGCTAATGGGAATGCTTATTTAACACTCTGGAGTGTGAGGAATGAGCTGGAACAGCCTTTTACTTTTTTCTTCTCTGCAACTTTTTAGTCCGAGCTGTCCTTATTAATTCCATTTTCTTTTACTGAGTGCTCAAAGGCAATTTGCATAAGAGCCCATTATAAATTAGATCTGTTTAATGGTATGCTCATCTCATGGCTATTTAATTTTACTTCCTCGTATGTCTAAATTATATAATTTTGCGCTGTCCCCTAGCAGGTAGTACAGTTGAAGAGGTGTCCATGCCATGGAGAAATGTTATCCTACCCAAGTGGAGAATCATGAGGTTTCTATTCCTTTTTTTTTCAGAGGATCACTTTGACAGTATCAACCTGCTTTTCTTTTTTGAATAACTTACATCATTTGGATCCACAGAGACTGAATACATAGCAACCCTTATAACTCTGCATAACAAAAGTTGGCTCATAAACATAACAGAATACATTTGCAATTTTCAGGAATATATATTACGAAAACCACATTTTAAACCAAATACCCTGTTGTAATCTCTTGCTCTCAGTGCTATTATAATTTGTTCTTATCTTTCTCTTCTTACATTTAATTTAAGGTTTCATGTCCATGAGTCTCAGGAATTCCTTGGCACGTACAGTTCCTACATTATGAGAAGATGCATGAATATAATGATTATAAAGCAAAGGTAACAGGGGAAAAAAGCATTAAAACCTAAAATCTCATTAAACCTTCTATAGAAAAAGTATTTATATAGGAGCCAAAATGACAGAGAAGAAGAATTCACAGGAGGAGGTATTAAAACACTAGTTCTTATGAGATTTAAAAAAAAAAAGTCACATGGCATTTTAAAGAATAGATAAATGCCAAATACTGAGTAAAAGGATGTCAAACCTTTGTGGAAATATTTGCTAAAGATTAAGGAACTGAATCACTTACATGGAGAAGATTTCAAACATCTTAAGATTGTTACTTCAGCATGACAGTAAAAGAAAAGGTAGGGGCAAGCTCAGAGGGCTCATAAAGCATTTAGAACGAAGTGAGATAGACAAAAAGTGGAGAATAATCTTAAAAGCAGGGCAAAGCATGTGAGGAGCAGATGGGAAGGATCTCAAATGATGAGTGACATGGTACCATCAGGGAATGCATCAGAGACAAAAAAAAAAAAAGAAAAAAAAAGAAAGAAAAAAGAGAGAAACATGGGATTTGCTACAACCTGCCTGATCAGAGGCAGCATCAGGAGCAGAGATGAAAGCAAATCAGACATATTACAAAATGAACTAATAGTCATTGGCTCTAATCCAGAGGGACAAACTGACACATTTGCTGGAAAAGTATAAATTGCACAACATCGTGTAGTCATGTTGCAGGAATGCTACTGACACGAGAGCAAACGACGTCTTTCTACGCCACAGATGAGCGTGGAGAATGCGAGACACGTATGGAAATGACAGCGGAACAAACGTGCATACGTGGGTCACAGGGAACAGAGGGGTGAATTCAAACACGGACGGCCAAGGCTCCACCAGTCAGTGGAAGCACACTTATCTCTGTTTGCCTGAAAAAGAAGTTTGTCCACAATAAAATAAAACCTGTATTTTCCCTGCTAAGCAGTTGACCTAGCTACCTAGGAGATTCACACCAGAACTAATGATTACACCATGAAACAGAGCTAAGACAACAACTCCCCTGGTGTACAGAACATACTGGTTGACAGTCAGTCACCCTGGTGGGTGCAGGGTGCCCGAATGTTCAACAGAAGCCAGTCCAAAAATGGAGTCTCTGTCACAGCCTTCTCCCGGGATGTTCAAACCCTCATTCCCAAAATCAGGACATCATCCACCCAGACACAGCTGGCACTTGTAGAAATGTTGACATTTTAAAATAGAAAGGAATAAATAGTTGGGGTGGGATGTTGAGAGCTGTTGACTCATGACCAGAAAACTCTAATGCAGGTAGATGGAAACGATCTCCCAGACTGCACAATGGTAACAAGGGTGAGGCCAGGAGAGCACTACCCCAGACTGTGGATGGGCCAGTGAGTTTCTGTTTACCATACTCCTTCTCTCTCTGCTCTGGTGTACCAGAGAGATGCAGACTGATAAGACGAACAGGCTGAAACCCTAATCTGCATTTTTTCACATAAGGCTGGGCAGGTAAGTGTTTTAAAAGCAATTTCAATAGTGTGTCAGCCAAACCTCCTGGATCTCTAGGTTGCATTACAGGCTTCAGATGTGGCTGAGAGGGGTCTATCCTCTGCTCAGCAGCTGGTCTCCCACCCCAAACTAGGATCTTTATCCTCACGAATCCCATCACTTTTCAGAAAGTGAGGTTCCTCCATCTGACAGACACTGAAGTTGCTGACACTTCCCAAGACATGTATGGGCCATTCACTTAAGAGCTGGACTCGGTGATCCTTGTGGATCTCTTCCAACTCAGAATATTCTGTGGCTGAATACATCCTTGACCCTCACAGTTTTGTTTGTCTTCAGATACCAAACACAGTCTCAAGCCCTTTTGCTACCATACAGATATGTTTCCAGAAAACTTAAGACCTGCAGTCCCCAAATAGGTTGTTCCTTCAGCCAAACCACTGTCTACAGACCAGTGCCACAGCCCCTCTCTTCCTCTAGGGCTTTGAGACACCTCTGGGACCAGCCAGCACCCTGACTGACCCACCTGCCAAATCACGGAGACTCAGAGCAGGGCAGGAGGCTGCGAATACCTGCCATCATCCCTCTCATCACAGGGGGCAATTTGCTCTAGGTATTTGTGAGGACATCAGGCAATAAGGCCTTCCTTGCACACCCACTGGTCCACAGCCACACCTTGACCACCAGTATTTTAGTTCTTAAGATGCTGTCTCTACTCTTCTTTCTTTTCAGGCTTGTGCATGCACTGGATATACTGAAGAACAGTCTACAAGCCTTAAAGCCCCACATCTCCTACAGTGTTTGGTATCTTGCAAATAAGTCCTTAAAAACTTTCTAGTTTTCCAGAGCATATCAAAACCACTTTTCCTAAAATCACTTAAACCAATGAAATGTTAAATCAATTATTCATGCAAATACTTTTGCCATCTCTGTTTTTTGTAACCAAGTTTTCTTGGCAATGATAACATTTCACAGAAAAATTAACAAATACTCTCTTTGCTTGCCAAGATAATTTTACTAAGCTTGAATCCGATTTCATTGAGGTATGTTATTTGTTTTATCTTGAGGGAAGCTGCCTATTAAGTTAGTAGCAACCGTGTCCTTTTGCTTATGATATGGTTATTACAGAGCTATCAGGAGTACCTTTAAGTTATTAGGGTGCAATGGCAAATTAAGTACTTTGCGTCATAATTAGCTAATAACTTTTGAATTATATTTTAATCATATTTAAGATGGTCAGGTTGGCTGTGAGTAGAGATAATGGAGGATAGGAGCAGAAGAGGGGTGTTTATCTTCCAATACCAAAAGCCAGAAAGTAGGTAAACCGGTGGATGCACAACATCCCAAAGGCCATGATAATCTATATATTCAGAACACGGAACTCCTTCACAGGCAGCAATGTAAAAAAGTGGAACTTGTGTCTTAGGATCACAATTGAATAAAAAGCAAAAATATATTAGTTTCAACTCAGTCTCCTTTGAGCCTGTCAACTATTTTTTTTTTAAATAAAAAGATTGTTAACAATATCCATCTTCAAATCCCTGTTGATAAACCTGTTCATGCGGATTCCACAAAGAGAGGACACTGTTACAGCAGCTTGGAAAAAACTACCAGAGCCATTTCCCTTTCAAAACTCATGATGTTCAAAAAAACCCAAACAACCAACATAAAAAACCTTCTCAGAATGGGGGAAATCCTTTGATGTATTCCTTTGTACATCAAGTTTGCCCCTCAGCTTTCATGAATTTCATTCAATCCACTATTAGCTCTCAGTATTTCCTCTGTATCCTTGAGAAGACTCAACATCAAAATTCCACATACCAATCACTGGAAATTAGGAAACACTCTGAGATTCTCCATGAAATGCCTTAGAAAAGTAGTGGCAAAACAAGTTCTGGATCCAAACCCAACAGAGACCCCACTACAGCACGAATATGCTTTGTAGGAAGCTCTAAGGCGTCGCTAATTCTGCCCCTTTCTAGAATGCTACTTTGAGAACCTGGCATCACACTTCATATGCCTGGAACCTCTTTCCCTATAAATGACAAACATGGCAATGAGACCATAATGAAGTAATCTTTCCGTTATCTTCACAACTTTGACTACTTAGCCAGAAATCACATCTATGTCGTCGCGGTTTGACACTGGCCCAGTGCCAGGCACCCACCAGAGTTGCTCGCTCAACCTACCCTGCCACAACTGGGCAGAGGAGAGAAAGAGAAAAAAGTTAACGAGATCTCCATGAGTTGAAATAAGGAACAGGGGAAAAAAACCACTTTCAAGGGCAAAACAAAGTTACAAAGTGAATTTATTGCTAACAGAATCAGAGGAGGATAATGAGACGTAAAATAAACCCTTAAAACACCTTTTTCTCCCCAGCCCCTCCCTCCTTCCCACCGACAGAGCAGGGACACAGGGCATGGGGGTTTGGTCAGTCGTCCATCACCAGGATTTTCTTCTGCTGCTCCAGGAGAAGAGTCCTTCCCTGTGAGGCCGTGGGGTCCCTCCCATG
>VYZQ01047348.1:169233-206194 GCA_013400655.1 Mystacornis crossleyi | reverse complement strand
AGGAAAAAAGAAAAAATAAAAAAGCCAGTGTCCTAACTGGATCCAAGTGTGTGAAATTTAATTTCCCTGAGGGCTGAGAGTGAAGATTGGGTAAGAAAACTGGGACACGAATGGATTGGTTCATATGAAAACCTGAAATAGCCCTGGGCAGAAATTTGGAAGGATTGTGAAATACTGTATAAGAAGAATCCATCTTCATATGCAGCGAGTAACTCAAGATGGGAGATGTAGCAACACAAACAGATACTCCAAAAGGTTCCACGAAGTTATACACAAGGTTTTAAATGAATTTTCCCCATTCTGTGGTGGGAATATAGGATGTGGCAATCCAGTGCCATGGTGTTATGCAAATATTTGTACCAGATGACTTGGACAGAACTAATTAAAAGTTCAGATGCTGAACATACGAGATAGACAACACTGCTGATACTGCTGATATCAGAGATATCAGACAGCTGATGCTTGTATGATCAAAGTTACCCATCTTCCCATTTAGTTCCGATCGTCAGTTGAGGTTGTCTTAGCCTGATACACAATAACTTTTGGTAGATGCCATACAGACAGCATTAAGGCTGCGAGGTGTAGGAATGCAGACTGCAAGCAAAGGGTTCCACCCTGCTGCGGGATGATAATGCACTGGAAGGAGAGTAGGCTGCTTGGGTTAAAGTATCAGAGCTAACCGGCCGCTACTTCCTCTCCTCATAATCATAAATCCTAACACCTCAGCCCGTTCTCCTCAGACTCTCTGGTGACCACGGGGAACAATGGCACAGCAGGTGTGTGCCTCAGCTCTCCGGGGAGAAAGGCTCCTTTAGCAGAACCTCATCTTGGATCCACCTTTCCTGAAATATTTTTTTTTTCCCCTGGGCAGTGGAAAGAAAACAATTTATTTAAAAAATCTTTAGTTGCAAAAACCAAGCAATTCAACAAAATTTTTGTGCACCCAAATCTTCAACAGATTCTGTGTTGCCAGACACCAAGCTGAAGATCTGGTAACTTCAAGTAAACCAAAGGTTGTACAGTCTGTACAGGGGTGAATGCACCAAGGTCTACAGCTGTGGTGGAGTGAGCTACATAGAAGGACACCTGCTCCCTCCTCAGACTTTAAAAGAAAATTGCTATTTATTTCAGCAGAGAGACCTTATCTTAGGTCTTCTTGGTAGATATGCTGATTGAAACTGCCTCTTCCTGAAGCCTAGGTCTGGCAAATTGTGTTATTCAGCTTCATGAGACCATGTTTGAGGCATGGTCTCACTGGTTTCCTGGGAGAACCTGAAGCCTGGTGATGAGCTAAAGTACTCACAGGGGATTTTCCTTGTGAACACAATAGGTTCTGCCTAGTCTGGGTTATAACTGGGCTCTCTGAAATTAGATGCTACTAGATTTTTGAATTTATTTTGAGGGCTTTTTTAAGCATTATTTTTGCTTTAGAATTTATAATTCTAGGATTACTCAATTCAAAACATCAATTAGATACGCTGCTTGTCTGTCGGATTGCTTCACTGAGCCAGCTTTTGCCCAAAATACAGATCGGTTCTGATTCCTTGTGTTCTTCAATCACAAGAGCATTCGAGAGAAGGCCACAATGGTCTTTCCAAAGCAAAGGGCAGGGATCCAGCAACAGCAGCAAGACACTTTTACAGTCACACCAAGATTTCTTTGGAGGAATGAATGGGTATCTGTCAGTAGGCATTTTACATGTCAAGGCATAAACCAGGCTGGGGAACCTAACAGAAGAATTATGGAAAATGATCCCTTCAAGCTACAAGTCTTTACCTGATATCATTTAAGGAACTCTTTTTTAAAATACTCTTTCTAATTGGTACTCTACTGTCCAGGAAGATGAAAATAGAGAGGTACAAGATGAGATGCTTTTGAGCCCAAAAGGAGGAGTACACTTGCCCCAAAGCAGAGACTGCTCTATCAGAATAGGTCTCCCTCACAACACCAAGTCAGAGTCACTCCAAAGCTGCTGGTTTGAATATCACCCTTTCAATCTCACAAAGAAAGATGACTCTGGTACCTGGCCCACAGATGAAAGGTTCATTTTAGGCTCCTGGCCCTTAGACTACATGTAATACGAGTCAGAAACCTAATGACTTTCGTGTCTCAACCTGTTACATGCTGGAGCCTGCAACTGATGCCTTGACTCATCCCTGGAGCAGTGCTCTTTCAGGCAAGATTATCAAGACCCTATTTTTCATAGACAATACTTCATATGACAGTAAGTCTCAGGAGGTTTCAACCGGCCCAAAAATATCCATGAGACCTTCCTTAGTTTTGATATCATTCACACGTGTGATATTGGCAGAAAAAGAAACATACAAGCAATGTTGAAAAAAACCTTGTGCTAAACTTGAGTAACAAAGTTAGAATCTAGATATAAACTGGCCAGCTCAGGCTCCAAGAAACAATTTGTACTAATGTCCAAATATTACTGGATAATTTTTACCTAGCACTCACTCTATATAAATATGTATAAATATATATACACACATACATGCATCCTAAATCTCCACTGGAAAAAAACCTGATGGCAAAATCTCAGACAAAACCCAAGCAACTGTATCATGATTACTGGCATATTGCTTCATGCCATTGTCTTGACTTTCAAATGAGTTTAATAATTGCTCTTTTGAAGCTGCTAATGTTAAAAAAACCTCTCAAGTTCTGGAAGTGGCTGGGAATTCCAGGTTCTAACAGCTATGCTGGAAATATTCACTCATCAAGAGGTTCAAAAGACGCTGTCAGAACTGAAACAAGAACACATGTCAGAACGACTTGAAACAGAATGACTATAACTCAGAGTTTGGGTTTTCTTTAAATTATGTTTGAAGAGTTTTTAAAATGTTTAATTTATTAAACTGGCTTTGATACTACAGGCATAGCTTTCACTTTCAAGTGCTACAATGGCTCATCTGAGCACAGAATACATTAGGTTTGAATTCCACTGCCACCGTACACATTTTTGAATGACATTTTAGTGTTTCTTCACTTGAAGTAATATACTCTCTCTGTGAATTTGACATGAAAACAGAAGCAGCAGCCTCTCATTCTGCATACACAACAGTGTCAGACACCATCACCGTTCCAACTATAAGGAGCTGAACACAAGCAGCTCCTAAAAAAATCCCCAAAACAACAGATTTGGTTTCTGAAGAACAGTTCAAGTTTTCCCAGACATTACTTCAATCTCTCCTGGCAGATCCAGGCTTTGGCATGGCTTCTTTTACTCCCCTTTGCCGGGCCTTCCTGAGGAGGCTCTCATAAGAAAGGCCATGTGCCTCGCTGTATGTACGGTTCTCCTCCTCCAGCCCTGTCAGCTCCGTGTGTCAGGAGCACTACTTCAGTCCATCCAGTACATTGGGCTGATGCTGCAGAGGCAGTAGGATCAAGTGAAACCCTGGCTTTGAACGAAGTCACATCCCATGAAGCGTGCTTTGTGCCCTCCGGAAAGGCAAGTCAGAGCTGTGGGATCCAGGAACTGAAAATCTGCCCCCTCAGACTGGAGAGAACACAGTGGTAACACTGCTTTCCCTCCAGAGCAGGATGAGGCGGCGAAGGGCAAGGTATAGGTTGATACAGTGGACACAATGAACACCTGCTGTCTGATAACCAACCCTTAGAGTTACAGTACCACTACACTGTTTGTCTGCCATCACCACCAGGTAATACCCACACGCTGTTAAATGCACTCTCGCCTTCTTAGAGATGCACTCTTGTTTTAGCTACTCTACATGCACCGTTTGCTCACACCTGCAGCAGTTTTCTGACTGCTTAACACCAGTGAGCTACCAGAGTCAGAAATACTTCATTCAAAAGGTACATGAGAGTTGAGAGCCTAATTGTTTGAAAAGTCCTAAGATTCTATAAAAAGTACTCAGTTAATACTCAGTTAATTCTATAAAAAGTACTCATACTGTCCTATAGTTTATTTGCCTTTGCCTCAAGTGACACATCCGAGATGGCATGTTGACAGTACAGGAGAGCGGTTACTGTTCCAAAAGAAACAAAACAAATACCCCAACACCCCCACCTTTGGGCTTAAATGCAGTATCACTACAGCTTTTGAATGTAACAAACCACAGCATGGGTACCCCGGCATAAACCCAGAATCCTAGGTAGAAGAAAGCAAGTGCACTTTACTATCAGCTTTGTTTTAGTACACACACATCAGGATTTGCAGAAGTGCCATTTGTCAGAAACACACTGGAGCAGGGAAAGAAAAGTAAGTCTCTAACTGCCTAGTACTAACAAAGCTAATTTAATTTTGAAACAAAAGGAACTAAATTCATCATTCTGAGACAGCTCCAGGACGTCCAAGCACAAAATGGAAGAAAAGGAATTTGCCAAAGACATGCAGAAGAAGCTTTTTAAAGTTACCTGGAATCGGGATATTTTGTAAGCGTGGCCAAGCTGCTGGTATACATGTGCCCACCCACATCAATGTGAACTGGTGCGTTGGATTTTGTGAGCTGTGCTGGAGTGGGGATGCCTTGATTGTTCAATGGAGATGCAGGGGATCTAGTGATCAGAGGTCTTGACATATTGGGCCGACTGTCCTGTGAAAAGATAGACTTGGGTTAATGATCTTCTTAAAAACCTCACAGAAACCCACAGTCTCGAATCAATAGGACTGTCTCATAGTCTCAGATTATGACTTTGATCTTAGTAAAGCACAGACAAATATTCGGCAGTTTTTAAAATGAATCCAGCTCCAAGAGTCTTAAATGGCTACATTTTAAATAAGTGGGGCAAAATGCACTGATAAGACCCACGAAGTAGAAATCACCTTCAATAAAACAAGTTTTTCCTGAACACGACTCGTGACAGTCAATCCATACCAACAAAAAGGGTCATTCTCATTTTTAAGAGTTGATAAAGGCACTGACAGAAAGAGATGCAGACAAAAAGACCGAGAACAATATTTTCCTTAATTAAAATGACCCCAGGTAGACTTTCTGCTCCTTCCCAAGCCCTCCATCACTGCCGTACCACCAGAACAGAAATACAAACCCTCAACTCCTCCATCCTGCACACTCTTCTCTCGAATTCCCAATTCACATAGCACAGGAACAGAAGCAGAAACACCTGGACTAGTCAACTGCTCATGGACTGCAGACCACTGGACATCGGCAGCCTTTGAGAAAGACATTTTCCATTTAAAAGTTATACGTATGGCGACAGCTGGCCCCGCGTGCCGCACATAGGCTGCAGGTCCGAGCGGCTTCCCGAGGCCGGCGAGCTGCGAGCGCGGAGCGGGAGCCGAGGCTTTGCTGACGAGCCCAACTTTCGGCGGCGGAGGCAGCACGGAGCGGGGCCGCCTGCGCGGCGGGTGGGGCAGGGCAGGGCAGGGCAGCGCGGCGAGCTGGAGCCAGGAAGGCAGGCGGCAGGCAAAGTTGGGGATTAAAATAGAAATGCGCTCGAGAGCGGTTTTGAGACAAGCCCGCTTTCGACTGAAGGACAGCTCCACACGCGGTGGAATCTTATAGGGATGCCCTGAGAACGAAAAGCCCTTGCAAATGACTAAGTTTTACATTTAAAAGGTAAGCAAAGCAGCGAGAAGTCAGATACACTTCATCACAAAACTCCCTTTGTTCTTTCAACACTGTCTTTCAGCTGCACAAAGCAATGGATTCCTTGTAAACATCTCCTCAGAGCCAGGCAGCAAACCTCGCCAAAGCGGAGCGCGGCCGTGAGAGAGAGTTACGGAGCACTCGGACTAGCAGAGTCCGCCGCTGCCAAAAACATCATTTCTCCATTTTTCATGGCTGTTAAAAGACTCAAACCATAAAGGCAACATGAGCCAGGTAAATGTCTGGCTGAAATGATTTACAGGCCAACGTTGCACAATAAATTCGAGTAATATGTAACAAAAGGCATCTATAAACCACAAGGTACTTAACTAATTTTCTTTCATACACAAAAGCAAGCTTAGGTCTAATACTGATAAAAACGAAGGGAATGAAGAAAAACATCTAGTTTGGAGGGGGGGGGGAGGGCTGGGTTTCTTCTCTTTCTTTATAAGCAGAAGTTAATATAAATCTGCAGAAATACCAGGCTTAATCACTACAATTGCTGGAGGAGGTGCCTGCAGCATAAAGAAGACAAGTCCAGACAAAATAAGGTACACACGCTATGCAAAACTAATGTCTGCTGCAAATGCTGTGTGGTACAACCACCACCCAAGATGCTACTGATCTGCAGAGCGGTATTTAGTAAAATAACGAAGAAAAAATTAAAAACAACAACTACAAAGGTGAAAGTAAGAAGTCAAGGACTGATACGGACTGGGGGTGGGGGGAGCACGCGTTGGACTATTAGCAGGAGAGAAGTAGCAGGTCTGAGTAACACATTTCAGTGCTTACAAGCAGACAAATGGTTTGGCAAAAATAAAGATAAAATCATCAACAAAAGTGGAGACTAAAATGAAAAATGAATTCTGCAACTTGTGTGAGACGGACACCACCATGTCCCTTCACAGGATCCTCTCCGGCAGAAGAAACACAGCTCTCTTGCAATTTAGCACAGTGCAGCACCACTGAGTCTGTGATAGTTTTTCAATTGGACACATTCTCCTGTATACCCTGCCTGGGGCTGCGCGAGAGAAAATGAACAGATTTGCAGGGTTAATATTGTAGTTAGGCTGGAACCTCATTCAGTGTAGCTGTGATAGCACTGGCTGCACAAAACAGTAGAAGAATGTGTAGTATAAACATCACTGCCAGGATGGGAGATAGGTTGGAGGACTGTGGGCATTTTAAAAGGCACAAGAACCCACAAAACATAAGAAAAGGGAGCCAGTTTCCAAACCCTAGTCATAAGCAAGCTGCCATTTACACAGTTTACCTGCGAAAACTCCCAAGAAATAAAAATGCTTTATAATAAAACCTTTTGCTCTCTTATTTCATCCTCCTCCTTTTCAACATTTCCTCTTCAAGTTACCTGTGTTTATTGTGTCCCATGAAACAAAGTCCTTCTTCTCAATGGCTGATATTAAGCACAATAATGCTAACCTTGCTCCAGTCTTAGTCCAGAAAGCACATTCCCCTGCATAAAACCAGTTCACTACCATTTTGGAGACATTTTGAAATTAGGCAATCGTATTTCTACTGCATTTGCCCCAGAGAAATTAAGGCCGAAACGGGATTCCAAGAAGCAGGTACTTAAAAAAAAAAATTCTTTTTAATGTGGCACAACTCAATAGCACTATCAGAGCACAGAACATCACCATCTAATGAGTACAGAATTTAACAGCTCAGAGATATATCATTGCATTACTTAAATCACTGTACTAGTTCAGCTATGAAAAGGATAACACAGGGGCAAACAGTCTCTGAAGAAATACATGGCTGGCGTTGGATTATTGCAAATGTGGAAGTGAACGAGCTTTGGTAAAAAGCAGCTAAAACAAGGCACCGCTGGTAAGCTAAGCTTCTACCATCTAATGTGATTACAAACACAATTCCTTAGTAAGAATTACAGGTGGAGGGAAGGGAGTCAGAGAATCTAAACTCAGCGGGCTCCAGCAAGCTATCTGGAACAGCTGACAGCAGAAAGAATCAGGAAGCTCTTCAGAAGCTTTCTCCGTGTCAGGCAGGTGAGACATGAACCCAGGAACGGGTTCAGAGCTCAGCCACGGCTGTTCCCACACAGGAGATCACAGAAGCTGCTGTCTGCCTCGGGAAGTGCATCAGCTTTGTTCATGAGAGGGGCACAAAGCATAGCTACCACCTGCACTGACTGGACAGGCAGCAACCTTCCTGACCTGTCAACAGTCTGTCACTTCATAGCTTTCCTTCTCAAACGTTTTATTATTTATCCTACAAAAAAATTACCTAAAATCCAGTTTTATAACAGTTCCCATGAACTGTTATACTTCAAATAGCCTTTAAAGCATTTATCATTAATATTCAGATGATTCCCCACCGCCAACAACTTTTCATAAAAACTAGTTCCCATTTTGACTCAGAATGAACATATTACTGAAACTATGTAATCAAAAATACCAAAATCTGTGCGCCAGGCAGGCTAAAGGTGTTTAGATTGTATAAAACTTTCCAGTTTTGGTTCAGCACACAAAAGCACTGGTCTATTAGAGCAGTTTGGGGTTCCTCCACTTCCTTGCTGATATTTGAAGGAGTCTGTCCACTAGAAGCAGTTCACAGGCACAGGTCTTTTGAGTATATCTGAACCTGCTTCACATTTTCTGCTCTAGGCAAGCCCTCCTGTAGCTTCAACAAAAGCAAAAGCAGCCCTACCTTAACTGCTCCTCCTGGGATTTACAAAAACCTGTATGATTTAGAAGTCTTCCTACCAAAGAGGGCCAAGGATCATGGAGAAGAGCTTCCAAGTCCTTTCTCCTCTCCCTGCCTTTTCTTCTATACCATCTTCTCCCTAATTCCATTCAAAAATATTGTTAAAGAATAAGCCTTTGCACCTGGGTTGGAAAAAACACAGTAGCTGCAGGGCTGAGAGGTGCACTCATGCAACTGGTCTACCAAACAACAGTAACACAGGAACCATATCAATGATCTGGTAGCAAGTGGAAGAAAAAAGAGATATCTGAAGAACATGAGTCATTACAATGTGCTAAGTGTACAAAAATCAAAGAGACAGCAGGCTCACTCGTCCCCTCAAAATATTGGCACTGGTGTCCTAAGTGTTATTTACACTCTGTGGTCTTGAGTAAAGTCATCCTGGTTCCCTTCTTCAGACAGAAGCCTTGACAAAATCCATGCTGCTTCAAGACAACCCGAGCTCAGGCATAGAAGGACCAGCATTCAAGTATGAACTATCTGCTTGGCTCACTGGACTGTGAGGATCATTTTAGTTTGCAGGTCAAGACACTGCTGGCTGGAGTTGTTTTAGCCAACATCTTCCCTGTGGGTCAGCCCAGCTCAAGCAGGAATATATGTGTTACTCAGTAGCACATATATTCCCTGTCAAAGCCCCAGCAATTATTACTGCTGAGAAACTCAAATTTACACACTTCGAACTCGCTTGGACTTTTTGAGGGGAGGTGAGGGCAAGCTTGTCTTAGCTATTCTAGACATTAGAATAAACTACTGCATGATTATTCTTTCTAAAGTATCAAATCAGTGTTCATTATCTTTTTTTCACAACAGAGAGACTAGAGAGAGACGCTTCTCCTCACAAAAGCTGGGTGCCCAGGAACAACTGGAAAGAGCAGTTAACACATCCACATCAGCCACCTCCAGCAGAAGAGTCGCCTCTGAACCCATATATCCCACTGTATGGGGAATGAATCCAAACAAACAAACTTCAGGAGCTGGTGTTAAATCCCTTTTCCTCCAGTACAGAACAGAAATCACTCAAGTGTCAGGGACATCTGTGTACCTGCACTCCGAAATAAACAGCAGGCTGATGCTCAGGGGTGCTTGTGGGATGGGGGAAAGCGCAGCTCAAGAAACTCATCCAAACCAGGAGCATTAGGACTGCTCTCAGATTTGGCTCCTGCACAAGTGTCCCCATTTTGAAGATGCACTTTTTCAAAACAAACATTTCATTAAAGATTAAAAAAATAATCATAATCACGTCTCACCACAATGCTTAAACAAGTACCCCCCCACTTTTTTGAATTCAGCAAAAGAGTTGCCACAACAAAGAGGCTGGAGAAAGCATTTATTCAACATAAACAATATCAGTACAGTACCAACAGCACTTCTGGAAGGTGTAGCAAGCAGGCAGAGATACAAAGCTACATGTCCAAGAAACCCAGGAGCTTGTCCTGCTGGAAGGGGAAAATCCCACCCTGGGCACCTCTGTGGGCTGGTCATGTCCTCACACCAAATTCTCTGGCTGTGTCTCTGGTACTCAGCATCCACAGAGGACACGTAACTGTGCTGGCCCCTCAGACAGAGCCCTGCAAGGTGGTCAAAGATGACCATGTGCACCACACAAAGCATGCAAACTGCATTTTGATCTCAAGGTGTGCATGCCATCACGGTGCTTTCTCTCCACCTTCATTCTGAAGAGCCCAGAAGCACGAAGTAATTGCTCAGATCTTTGTCAAAAAGTCTTTACATGTAAGTACATCCATCCTTTTCTTCTGCTTCTTCACCCTGACACCAATGGTTGGTAGCCCCCTGAGGACATGGTTGGGCTTTACTGCTGCCACTGGGTCTGCAAAACAAAGAAACAGCCCATTGTTTTCCCCAGCGAAAATATGCCGATTGCACTGTCATGTTTTGCCTTTCATCAATATAATCCAACTGCCCTTTCTCTCACAGCTGCGAGGTTTAGGATTGCTGACTCTGAACATCAGGAATTATGTTTATAAGGCAAAACTCCAGAACAATTGTGTTTGAGCATCACACGAGAAATGGGCCCAAAACACAATCAGCTGCAATTCAATGCCACAGCAAGCTAAGACACCAGGTCCGCTGAGACTCAATAGTAGGACTAGATTTATTATTCTAAATCTCTAAAGCTTCATTTTAAATCCTGAATGTCTGTCAACATATGACAGAAGGTCAAATTATCCTATGCAAGACAGTCAAATACAATGGAGAGCTTGAGAAGCAGGAAGGTTTTCTGGATATGTTGAGGCACTGAAGTGCAGAAGATCTACTGTGCCGAGCAGCTGCTCACTCCTCCCACCACAAGTGCCATGCTTGGGGCACTCAGTATTATTTGCAGAAATACATGCAGCAATGCATTTTAGAGAAGTGGGTGTCACAAGGCCACTGAGAGAGGGGACAGATACCCAGAAGGGCCCATCATGGCCAGGGTGTAAGTTATAGTTCACCATGAAACAAAACCCTCGGCCAAAACTCTTCCCCGAAGGTGTCAGGAACAGTGTCAGGCTGTCCTCTCTGTATCCTGAAATAGTCCAAATGCAGATCAAGCCTACAAAGGTGATAAATGCACCTCTGGTCACACCAGAGTGGCTACAGCAGTGGTGACTGGAGCACTTACCTGATGGGACAGTTTTAACTGATACATTCTCCTTGTCCCAGAGTCACCAGCCCCAGGGTGGAGCGCTGATCTGGCCCCTCAAGATGGGGGTCCCTTGCTGCACATCCCAAATGCTGGCTGCTTTCAGCCTTCTCCTCCTTGAGATGCTGGCACTGCTGAGCACATACACACGCTAAGTGCTGCAAGCGCTGGAGAGCTGTGGTGGCATTTCCTTGGTAAAATGAGCCTTGCTGGGATTTCAGAGCTGACCAGGACCTAGAATAAATGATACAGGTGCAGAAAACCAAATGCAAGGCAAGGGGCTGAAGGAAGCAAGGTATTTGTCTGTGCTGGGTGGAGAAAGCTGCCTACCTGGAGATGCAGGACAGTTAAAAACCACCCTTGGACAAGAGCTTGGAGGCACTTTGATAATTCCAGAGACCAGGAGCCAACTCTACAGCACACAACTAGCTCAAGCAGAAGAGCTCTAACCACGCTTTCACCAGAAACTTGTCACTGAAACCTTAAGCAAAATCATTAAGCGGAGGAAAAGAATTCATGGATAATGGCAGAAGTCAAATGAGAGCCTGTGCTTACACCAGTATAGCAGTAAAGGTGAGGCCAAAAACCTGGAAAAGTTTACAGAGACAGGATGTATCTTCTCAAGTGCTTAAAAAATTCTCTGAAAACCTCCCTAAGCCTCGAAACTGCAGACAAAAGTTTAATACCTCCCTCAAAATATTTTACAAGTTTGCACTCTTTATGGAAGATTAACTCAGCCCCTTGCTTGTTTGGGTGAGTAGTGCTGAGGTCAGCCCAAATGTCGTCATTACATCCCTGTTCTTCTGCACTGCCTACCCACTTCTTCCTTGGGTCAAGCACAACTCTTCTGCTGGAGGTGGCTGATGTGCACGCTTTCTGTGCTTGGGTCAAGCAAGTGGCAAACATGGCCAGCACAGAACTTGGCTGAAGCCCGTAACACAAGCAGGATCTTGGAATACATCCAACCCACTGTATTACAAAAAACAAACCAAACTTGGGGGTCCAGCCCAGATTCACTACCTCCAAACACAAACACTTCGGCTTTCACGATGGAAGGAGAACTTCTACAGCCTTTAGAGGTGCCGATTCGATTCGCACTCAGCGAAAGCGTCCATTTAATTTACAAGCAAAACCGGATTTGAAAGCTGCTCCCAATTAGTGCACAGCACACCACTGCCCACCTGACACTGTGTAATCACAGGGTGCTCACCCCAGGGTGCAGCACCCAAAAACATCCCCTAACCATGCCAGAGGACACAGAGCTTAGATGCAGAAGGACATCGGACCAAAGGTACCAGACTTGCCATGATGCTGCTAGGGGTGTCCTATGATGGGGCAGACTGGACAACCAGCATTTCAGGCCACTCGCCCCACCAAAGGCTTGTCTGTTCTGCATCAGCATCTACTCAAATTAGCAATGAAACTGAGTTAGGAGTGACCAAACAAAAGTGTAACTCCCCAGCCTGAGCTGGACATGACCAGTTCAAAATATTTCATGAGGTGTACAACCCAGTGCTTCAGTGACCTTCACTCAGACTTCTTAATTCTCACATGCAAGAGGGGACAAGTATCCCGTCACATACTGCAGAAACAAGCCAGTAAGTACCAAGTGATCCCTTGGTCTGAGCAGGGAAGGACTGCGGGCATTGGGGACGCTACAAAAAAAAAAAAAAAAAAAGAGGAAGCGCTATTAAAAGATGAGCAGTCCCTGGGAAAGGCTTCCAGGTCTGAAGAGCCTTTAGCAGCCTGGCAGCCCTGCCCACAACACTACAGCTTGATACAAAAGCCTTTGCTTCTGCTGCCCCGAGGACAGTTTCATTTACTTTCCTTTAAACCTGGAAAATAGGTCGCTTTTCTTCTCATACCTCTATCAAACCTCAGGTAGCAGAGACAACGTAAATTTACTTGTACTTCATACGAAAGCAAGCACACACAAAGGGAGTTTCACCTTTTGCAAAGGGCAGAGATGACAGACTAATTCCCCACCATACAAGGCTTCACTCATTCCAGTGAGAAGCATCGATCCAAATATCTTGGACCACTTCATCCTTGCTGCAAGAGGTTTGGCCTGCCAGCTACTTTGCAGATAGCATACCTAAATACTCCGGGGCTCCATTCCGAGTCTACACGTCCTCCCTCAAAGAGGCAGCCACTCAGTCAGCTCTCCCCAGTCCCAGGGAATAGCCCAGCACAGAGCAATCAAGTGCTCCCACTGCCTCTGTCAGGGATGGAGAATCTCCCAGCTCATCTCCTGCACCAGTGAAGGCAGGAATGTGACAGCCACCTTCACCACACGCGCATGGGGTTTGGGCCAGGAACAGATGTGGGAAGGAACAGGGGAACTCTGAACACTGGAATCCATCTTTCAACTGTTCCCAAGTACACTACTTGTAGGCTGAGATTTATTAATAATGTAATTTTTAGTCAGACTTTTCACTCAAGTGCTGTTGCCTTTTATCCACTTCGAGCAGGCAATCTATGCATATTTTGTAAGAGTTTTCGCATAAGGACAAGGGAAAAACAACAACAAACACTCCCTCCTGGGTTTAGAAGGAAAGCACTTCTCTTCGCCAGAACCATGCTGGTATATTTGAATGCAAACTCAAATCCTTACAAATGGTCTCAAGATTTTAGTGGGAAAGAAACCAACCGGTTACATTCTTCTTGGACCAAATTTGCAATTTGTCCAATAATCTTCTGGTGAGAAGTTACACTAAAAAACCAAGCATTGTTAAAATCTGTTTTGTTTGCAAGGTAAGATCCTATCAGCAGTACGTGACTAAAGATTAATGTCTTGAAGTTTTATCTGAAGATTTTAAAGACCCATTAAAATGTAGACTTCAGTGGGATAACTGGAAGGTTGTCACAAATTGCCAGAATTTGAGAAATGAGTTTTTCTTCTTCAGATTTGACTCACAAACTGAACAAAAATAAGCCTGTACTGCCTTATTTGAAGTCAGTTTACACTCCAGTTTGAATAGCACCTGCCCTTGGGTATGTTCCAGAAGAACATCTACCTTTCCACAAAGGGAGGCAAACACCCATTGTAAAACTTCCAGAGGCACATTAGATGTCTGTTCTCCCCCCAGCAATTTCACCCTTAGAAGTAGAAGGAACGCTGCCAGTTACAGCCTGTGCTGAGGAAACATGAGTTATAATTTTACCCTGGGAAAATTGCTGAACTGGGAGCTTCTGGTGTGGCATAGGTCTTGCCTTCGCAATCCAATGGTTCTTTTGATTCAGAGAGGCTTTGAAAGGGTGGTGATGAAAAACATAGCCTCTCCCTTTGAATCAGCCAGCTGCCTGCTTTCCTTTGCACTTTTAAATTTGGTTTATTAATTTGCCTAGGAGCAGAAAGAAATAACACTGACCCGTCTAGAGAAGATACGTCCAAAAACATATCAACAGAACATTATCTGCTTCAGACTGAACATGAAAACAAAAAACCACCCCCACCTGTGGACTGTCTGAAGAATTTTGTACCTAGAATCACCTTACCAGGCTTAAGAAAAATACAGGGAAGTCTTTATTAGCTCTCCTGGCCATATGAAGAGGAAAAAGGTAAGGGACAAAATAGAAGGATCTGATAAAACCACATCTTTGAAATGCTGTAAGACACAAGAGCTCCAAGCACTCTCCAGATGTTTCTTGAAGCAACCAATAATAAAATATTCTCAGTTGGAATCACAATTTTGAAGACATTGAGTCCACTTGGCAATTATGGCAGTAGCCAATAAAACAGCTTCATCTCTAACATGACTGCAGGAAAAAGGCATGAAAGTACTTTGAAGCCATACATTAGTAATTATCTAATTTATGATAAAGATGTAAACGGAACCACAATTTGGAAAGTCACAGCTCAGTCTGCTAGAGAGTTAGAAATAGGGTGTGAAACTGTAATCTTAAATTATACATTCCTCACTCCAGTATCGATGAAACACCATGGGCAAAAAGAGCTGACCTTTAGGACCCCCGTGTCACTCAGTTTTCTTTCTTTCTGTCTCATCTATTCCCCTTCCAACAAGTCTCTGAAGCTGAACTTAGCAAAGCAACGTCCCACTCTCACAAAAATGATAATCTATCAAAACCCCACTAGAGGGACGGAGACTGCCAAGAGGGAGAACAGTGCAAGGAAAGGGTAAGAGTTGAACTTACTGAGATGACAGGATTTTTGGAAGTCCTTGTCAAGACGGACTGCAATAGGGAGCACTTATCCGCCTCTTCCATGATCCCATGCATTTCCAGGGCTAGCTGGGACTTTTCTCCTCTCCTCTTGTAACTCCCATTAAAATTATCAGCCTACAGATTTCATAACAGGCAGGAGAATGAAAAAACCCAAACATTATCACGAGAGAAATCGTATTATGATTAACTATTTCAAAATGCCTGTGGGTTACTTAATACCTTGGGACAGGCAGCATAACACCACACAGGTGTCAGTCCATGGGGACAGGAAACAGCCCCCTGCTAAAAATACACACGAGGCAGCACTCAGCAATGGGGGCCTCTCCCCAGGGCTCTGGAAGTGGGCTACGCACGTGGCACATGAAACCTGCACTCCAACCCACTGGTAACCCAGATACTTCCCTGCCCCTGCCCCACTCTAAAATCAGTCCATCTTTGGATTTTAAATCCCTTAGAGAAGCAGGTTTGTTTTGCGGTGGTTGGTAAGAAGGGGCTGAAGTTCTGAATTAAGCTAAATTCTTAAATTTAGCTGAGGCTAAATTCAAAAGGCTCTTTCAGTGCAGTAATGCATGAAAGTTTTTAACTTCATTTTGCTTCTTTTCTAGTGTTTGGAGTTTTCTTAAATGCTGGAAATGTATTTTAGGGATGAACGGAGAAAGTCATATGCCCACCATTCCCTATGCAGGTCAAGCAGCAATTTTTTTTTTTTTTTTTGTTGGTGTGAAGGGCAGGATTCAAGGAAAGGAAAACACAGGAGTCTGCTCTGGCAGGCAAAAAGGGTGCTTGGCAAGACAACGGCCATATGGCATACGAACAAAGCATATTTTAGATTTGGTTCATTTGATTCCATTACATGTAAAAGATACTCTAAGATCCATGGCTAAGAAATATAATTTTCGTTATTGTTTTCAGACCTGTAGGGATTTCTCCAAGTAGTCCTTGTAGCTCATATGATAAAAACACTCATTTGGCAGCTAACTTTAGCATTTTTATGCACAGCGGTGATTAACCCTGAATCTACATAACCCTGTGCTATATGCTAACAGCAGCCATCCTCATGAAGCAGCAATCCACTATTAATTGTGGACAGTCTCTGCTATTTAGCTCAGCAAACTCTTATTTTTATATTAAAAGGCTTTTACTTGATCCAGCACCAAATCAGACCATGCATACAACCTTAGAAGAGTGGATGAAATCTACATTGTATACAATATGCACTTCTTTGGATGGCACGGCCTGTGGTAATACTTCTCTGGTCATTACTAAAACAAAAAACACCAGTGGTTGGGTAACAAAAGGACCTGAAAATGTTTGAAGAAGCAGAAAAACCTATGCCTGTCAATGTGAGATAAATGCCTATCTCACTTTCTCTAACTACTGGCTTTTATTGCCTCTAATGTACAACACACTTCAATAAAATTGAAAATAAAAATACATTGGCATAAACCAATAGTTGATATATCTATGTCATGGCACAGAGAAGAACCACATCCTTAGATGATTCCAAGGGACAGCTCAAACTTAAAACAGCAAACAGCAGCTTCATCAAGAAAATAAAAGATAAACATAATAAAGGTACATTATTTTCAAAACACACAGAAGTTAAATGAGAAAACCCTGGACACCAGCCACCAAGGGGTAATATGCATTTAGCTGTGAAATAAATGTCTCTTCTGTCAGGCTGTTTTGTAATGGAGAAGCTGGCCGTGGCCAGAAGGCTCAACTCAGCTCACTTGAACTGCAGTAAGCTTTAGATGAACTTACACTCATTCAGAATAATACTTGAAGAAATCTTTTGCTGGGTTTGTAGGGAAGGAGGGGAAGACTTCATTTAACCAAAGCTAGAGGAAACAAACTCACTGAATATCTTGAGTGGCAATAACCACTAAGACCATGCTGCTCAAGGGCCTCTCTAGGCCCAAACTCAGTTTTGAACCTGTCGTCTGCAATAGAGAACAAACAACTTTAAAGAAGGATAAAGACCACAAGACTGGGGGGGGGAGGGGGAAATCAAGAAAAAGAATCATTAAAACAATAGTTTTGAGTATCAAAAGTGTGAGAAGGTGTCAGGTACAGAAAATGACCAATTATGATGAAATACTTTTTAAAAACCATATGCAAGAAACCCACCACATTCCAACAGAGACCTGAAAAATGGCAGAAATGTTCACAAGAGGAAGAGATGAGAGGTAAAGGGACAATTGTACATGATGACACATCCAGAGTCTTGAAAAGACCAATCTCAGAAAAAGTATGGGAGATAACTACAAAGGATTTTTTCTGGAACCAGGTAAGTTTGAGGGAAACATCAGGAAGGCCTTAAAGCTCGCATCTCACTTCATGCTTGCCTCCCACTCAGGAGCAGTGGAAGAAACCATCAGCTCCCTCCCTGGTGTGGAGAAGGAGAAAAGCAGAGACTGAAGCACTAACATTCCTGAAAAGGGCAAGGACAGGCGGCAACAGCGACACGACTGCACGTGAGGAGTGGGAAACCAAAGTATCCGCTTTTGAAACAACAAACCCCTGTAAGGAAAAGCAAAGAGCAGATAGAAGAAGGAGGAGGCATTAAATTGCTAAGAGTGGGGAAAAAACCCAAAACCAAAACCAAAAGCAAACTCCCTCAAAATGCCAAACATTTCAGGTGATAGGTCTCTCTTCCAGAAAAAAATATTTGAGAAGCCTAGCTTCAAGAACAGATTTATAGTGCCAGAAATAAAGGAGCATTTGAAACAAACAGGAAGAGTTTCAGGAGTCTTGTGGTGATCACCCAGTAGAGTGTAAGAGAACTTCAGTAACAATTCCTAAGTTGTAGTGTCTCAGCTATCTTCCATCCCGTTACAGACACAGTCAACTGAACACCTGATTTCTGATGAACACCAAACCAAACGGGAGTAGCCCGGGAAGATGTTTATCTGTGGGGAAAGGGGGTAGAGCGAAAGCATGAATGGCAAGATTTTGTTTTTCAGCAGAAAAAACAGACCTCATGATTTCCACTCACGCTGCCTTGCACAACGAACAGAACTTCAATGCAGAAATCAGCAGTGGGTGAGGGTATGTGTGTGCCTTATTCCACATATTTGACAAGCAGCATGGAATGAGGTGTGGCAAGTGGAATTCCTAACTCCAGCCCTGGCCAGGAAAGATGGCTGGATGCCAACCACACCGTGAAGGTCTTGTCATTTAAAATTCAAGTAAGGTCCTGAGGTGCCCAACACTTTCTCCTACTGAGGCGTGCCACCGATACAGAAAAAATTTATATTACACTCACAGGGTTTGATAGCCACAGGAGTCTTGCCGGCCACACGCTTGCTTCAACAAAACCTCTTAACCCATCTCGCAGTGATGAGTCTTACAAAGTGCTCAGCATCAAGGAGCTTCACCGAGAATGACACGCTCCTGCCAACAGCAGCCTCACTTGACCAGAAGCAAGTCTGGAAGTTTCTAGGATGCTGACGCTGTGGAATCCAGTAATAATGATGGAGATTCACCTTGTGAGGGCACAGTGAAGCAAGCCAGGAGGTTCATCTAGGACTAAGAAACCCAGGAGAAATCTGAATGCATGGCTCAGCCTAGGCAGTAGCAGTTACATTAAAAATGATTTTAAACACAGAAAGGGAACTGAAGACAAGCAGATAAACTCTAATCTTCATATGCAAATTAGAATCAATGATGATGATTGGTTTTTATAAAGGGTCTAACGATACAGTGCCAACTAATTCCTCCCACCTGGAGCCTGGCACCATTTAATTTATATTTAATTCAAAAAACCCCTGAGTATGGTTTTTTCTTCCTCCCCTTCTTCTGGCTCTTTTTCCATGCTGACGCTTGTTTGCATTACATCTATTTTGAGCTAAATTAAATAGGAGAAGCAGAGTTTTGATTCAGTAGTAGCAATAAATGGGGTTAGCCTGGCATTGATCTGTGTAAAGGGGCCAAAGCTAGGACTGCCAGAAGCAAAACATGGTCAGTGAACTCCACAGCACAAAGAGTGACCCTGCAGCTGAATTCCTAGCCCTGATTACAACAGAAAGAGACTTGCTTTCCCGAACAAAGAGTATTTCAGGCAGCAGATTAGCAAGAGAAAGTCTACTTGCAATGGCAGACAGAGGAAACTGACCAAAATAAGAACCACAGCAGACTTTGGAAGATTTTAAAAAGCCTCTGAACAGTGCAAAACAAACGCCTGCCTTACTCTGCAATTCTTGTATACCATCATCAAGTCCAATGCTGAAGAAACAGTATTTTTCTTTTGCATCTCAGTTAAATAGCTTTAAGTTAGTAAAGTGTGCAGCAGGGAAGATGAGCCAAAACCATGTTAAGGATTGCATGCCTAAGAAGTTGCCTTGAAGACTAAGAACATTTTTCTTGCAGCCCTACAGAAAGGGCAATCACATTTACTCTAAGAGGAAAGGCTCTTTTTATAAATCATGCTTTAAATTCAACCAGCAAATTTGTACAGAAGGAGAATTTCACAATCCTTAGGAAACACAGATCAAATTTGCTCGCTCTCTGGGTGTTTGTGCCATTGTGCAATGCAAAACAGGGAGAGCACAGCAGTAAATCTGGCCTCATGACTACCAAGTTTAATCACAGTGTATCTACGATGAAGAACAAAGTGCCTCTTATTCCCACTGCACTGCGATCCCACCGGATCTCAAGCCAAGCAGGGTCGGTTCAGGCCAGCTTTTGGCTAGAGGCTGGCAGAGCGCTGGAATCAGTTCCGAGGTTGAAGCGAGCTCACGTCTCACTTCCAGCGAGGCCACTTCACACAGGAGAAGCACACAAGGTGTTGGGTCCTCAGTCATCCCTATCAGTACCTTCAGCCACTGCTCCCAACGCTTTGGCAGGTCCACTATTCACAGGTCCTGGCAAGAAGCACAGCCCTGCCAAGCGATGCAAGGCTGCTGAGCAGCAATGCTTCTTCTCCTCATTTTTTAACCCAGGACATTTGGGTGACAGGGTGCTATGTGCCCAGACCTCACCCTTGCTGCAAACCCTGAGTCAGGGCTGATGCCCAGCAATGCAGCCCCACTCCTCATGCTGGCTTCACCAGGAGCAGCGGGGACCTCAGTCCCCAGAGCAGTGAGAAAAACAGAGGAACACTCATGATCACTGCTTTGACTTTTAACCTATTTCTTTTCCATATGTTACATGAGCATTTCCTTAAAAAATAAATATTGAGCCATGTCAAATCCTTGTGTATGAGCTATCAGAGGTCTTCAGCCCATTTTCCCTGCACAAGGTCCCATATGCGATTTTTGCTTGCTCCTTTACCAAGCAGAAAGACGCAAGGTGGGGACCCACAGAGGAAAGGGAGGACGATTTAAAGAGTCTGTCGGCATACTGACAGTCTGCAAAAAATTAAGTCAGAAATCTGCAAGACAGCACCTTGGGTTTTTTAATGCTGCTCATTCGGTTTGCCACTTTTATTAGGGGTTGATTACATCCCTCTCTTGAGTTTTGCGGTGGCTGCAGTGTCGGAGTATGGGACGTGGTTGTCATGACTGGGAACTTGCCGACTGATTTATGAGAACTTGCAAACCCACAGAACCAGAAGATTTTTATTATTCACTTATGTTCTGAATGTTCCTTTCACCTTCCATTGAGTAAATCTTGAGAAAGTGAAGATTTATTTCTAGTTTGAAATTCAGTTTCCCTTTTGCAGCAGGGTGCCTAAGCATAATGTACCTTTACCATGGCAATCACCCCACAATATCCCTCTGAACAGTTCGAGGTCAATAAACCTACACTGGTAACAGCATGGTAAAACTAAGTTGTCATTTTAACTGTTTAGTGGGCATTGAGCCATCTCAGATCAGTTCATTATTAAAAGCGGCAATTATTGTAAATTATACTCTTCATAAGAGCAGCTACCTAAGCTTTAAATATGTTATGATACCTCCCTGACCATTCCATTTAAATGAGGCCAGCTGAGGGCTCAGACATCATCATGCAGCAAATAGCTGTGCAATTTCGGACTACTCTTTTTTAACCACTCCTCTCCCCAGGGCTACCACCCCCATAGCAGAGCTGGCAAAAGAGACTACGTGCCCCTGCCTCCTCTTTCCAGTTCACAGACTAAACATGGCAACTCAATTTGCTGCTGACAATGACAGCACCCAAAAAATACTAATCCCTTGACCAAGGCTTGTTGTAGCTGCTGAAGTGAAGGCACACGGTTCCTTCTGCTGACTCCACAAGGGAGCAAAAGCCTTCCACAAAGGAGGAGGGCAGCCGAGGGCAGTAACATCAAGCTGAGATTTGCCAGGGCTTGTCTGTCAGAGGACAGAGTTTTGCATTTTAACCACTTTTGGCACATTCCACATTCGGTATTTTCAGGAGCTTTCTAGGATGTTTATGAAACAACTGCAAGGTAGGCAACCAAATTGATGGCGGCACAAAGAATGCCTTCCCACATTCTTCTCCCATGCTCTTACCGTTGAAATAAATGAAGATGTAGTTTATGTTTCTGTAATTACAGTTTGTTAAAAGGAGAACAGGTTGTTAAGTTATGGTAAGGAGCCCAAGAGCCTGTCCTCTGCTTTGAATACCACAGCGATGCAGATTTTACAGAATAAAAAGACCAGTCAAAACATCACTCAGAGAGGATCCACACTCTGATGCCATCCAGCGTAAAACAACCTACTTCTGAACTAGTCATGTTAATCAAACCAATAAATTGGAAATAGTTCTTATGAGAGCTATTTTAACATAGGTGAACACTGTCACGTTTCAGTCATTTAATATTTATTGAAAGGATACTACTACACATTTGCTTTATGACATTTCTGTACCATACATCATCAGCTGTTTGCTTTTAATCCAGTATTTCCCCCATTAAATACTTACAGTATTTATACAGCCTCGTAAAACTCCAGTACAAAGGAATAAGCCACCAGAACTTTTCCCCATACATTACTTACCAACTTAACTATGTAACGCAACGTGAAAGGTTTATGCACACCAGCTGGATCTCATTACAGCTAAGTTTCTGTCTTTTTAAAGTCTACTTGATCTGGAATATTGAAGTCCCCTAGAATTTCACTTAAAAATAGTGAGCTGAGACACACACAGCCTTCTACTGGAGGATGCTAACTCAGTAAATAGGTTCATAAATCAAACATGTGGACACTAATTTCTGGAGTTTAAAATGCATCAGCTTTGATTTAAATCTCTGAAGCCAACTGAACACCTCAGCCTAATGCAGTCGTCCCCTCCTAAGCATCACAACTAGAGATGCTACTCCTTGTACAGTAAGAAAACCAGTGAGAAAAGGAAAAAAGGAAGAGTTTCAATATAGCATTGGTATCACCTCCCTGCTGATTGGTTCTAGGGCTCAGAGGTACCCCAGCTTTATACAGCAAGATACATCTAAAAAGCAGGAATCTGAGGTGTGATGAATTCAGTAGGAAGACCATCAAAGAGTTTACTAAATACCCAGATGAACCAAAGAAAACTTGTCAAACACTTTGGTATTACCAGTTGGGAGATTCCTGTTCAATCATGAGGCAAGAATTGTGGTTTAATAAAAGCATAGAACAAAACCAAGCATAAAAAAAAATCATGTGCAGTGATTTTATTTTTGTTGTATATTTGACTGTAATTACTGTCTTAAGTACTTTAATTGCCTGGCATCTCCTCAAGTGCCTTGCCTGTGGGGAGGGGAGGCAGGGCAGTTTATAGTTTGTTATTAATGAATGAAGTACAAACAAGTTTACCTTGTCTGTAATCAACATTCCCATCAAAACAGTTTGAAAGGAAGATGTAAAGGGGTCTATTCATCCCACAGACCCAATGTGACTCTGTTAATGTCTGCTTTTCAGTGATTAATGTGCTTCTGACATATCACACCTCAGAGGGGGAAGTGGCAAACATCTTTATAACACCCACATGAGACGCATCACCTATCTGTCCATTTCTGTTGTCTTCTACAGACATCTGCTCTTGGCCACTGATGTGGGGATGGGGTATGGGGACAGGCCCCATATGACCTTCCTAGCATGCATTCTAGGTGAGAAAATGGGATATGCAAGCAAATCTCTAGGGTCATTTACAATAGCTCTGGAATGACACACATCCAGCCTTTCTTCACTGGAAATAATTTCTGCCTGGAGTGGAAATGGAGTGGAGGGAAACAAGAATAAACGATGAGAAGCAGCTCACACAGGATAAAATAAAATATAATTGTCTGCTTCATTAAGAAATTATTAGAGACAAGAAGCCATAAGTAAAAGTCAGTGAGTTATATGAAGAAGATAGTGAAGTCAGGAGGATGGAGAAGCAAACTGCTATTTTCCACAATTAGTGAAAGACACAGAGTGTAGAAATTTGGCCATTGGTCTTGTTTTTCCACTTAAACTGGTACAGGAGCCTGCTGCTTTTAGGTATCATCGCATCCACAGCCCAACAGACCATCCAGGCAGTGCAAGCTTTCTCTTGTGGCCACCACCCTGTCCAGCTGGTCAGGAGCTCACCTCCGGGGCAAGAGCAGCTCCTCACCACCCAGGCTGCCAACAAGGAGGGACGACTGGCATTAGTTCTGGCAGCCTCCACTGCAAGGATACTCGCCCACTAAGATCCAGACTGAGACTGCTAATTTTCTCACGAGCCACCAAAAAATGCGCTTTAAGAACAGCTAGCAAGCTTTCCGTTTTTACAGATGGGGATTTTTCCCCCACCCCCTTTTTTTGACTGTTTCACTAGTGCAGCCAGAGTAACATCTCTGCCGTGTATCCCGTATCCTGCTTATAGCCTTCCATTAGCTGCTGCTGTATCTCCCAACACTGTCATTTTCTATGTCTTGAAACACAACTTACTTTCGCGGCACTGTCCCGCTGTCATGCAGGCGGCACACTTGTTGCCCCAGGGAGGCTCTATGTTGTGGTGGCCACTTTTCTCCACAGTTAAACACGATTTTCAAGTCACAACAAATCCAGCATATTTGACAGTTTCTCCAGAGCACACTCCTACTGCTTATACAACAGTGCTCAAAGCATCCTCCTATCGTTGTTAAAAAAGCAGATCTTGCTGATCAGATGAACACTTCCCCTTGAATAACTTTCTGATAAAATGCATAACCATGTATCTTGATATAGCTGCATATATAAAGCATGAAAGCAGACCCTGTAAATATTGATTTGAGCCTCCTACTCATAAAGATGCACAGGCAGAAACTTGATAGAAGAGATCATAAAAGTTTAAAATATATTTATGAAAAAGTGGAGTACAGTATGATAGCGGCTTAACTTCTTCTCAAGAATGGGTTGCTGAAAGCTAGCACCCAGCCATCTACCTACCAACAAGAAATTCCTGACTTCTCAGAGCTATGACACCATGTGTTTCCTTAGGGAAAGGGGAAAGGAAAAAAAAAAAAAAAAAGTGTTTTGATCAAGCGCACCACCGAGGCATTTAAGGTTGTCATGTAACACGAACTGACTACACAAGAGAAATTCAGGCATTAACATACACAGAATAGACCAGCATGCACAAGTCGTTTTGGATGCAGACAGCTATTCATGCAAATAATTCAACAATCCTAATATTCCACTAGAAAACTGTGAGTCAGACAAACGTGGGAAAAACAAGACACTCCACCTGTCTCCCCTCAACCCCATATACTTCCCGCGTGCCCTCCCACCACACAGTGGAGCTGCTCTCTCTGTTTGGCACCCAGGTGGGACGGAGCTGTCTTTGAAAGCAGGAACCCACTGGGGTTCTTCTCAGGAATTTTATGAAGTAGCTGAAGGATTAAGAGAGTATATGACTAACTTCTACAGCGCTTTGATCAAAAACACGTTTTCCCAACTTCCTCAGTGAGTTTTAATAAGATGCGAATGAGAAATTGATCTGGACACTTTAGTTTAGAAGGAGTATTTCAAGTAGCTTGAGGAAACTACTTTATTGTCCATTAGGCATAAAACCAAACACAATGCTTACAGGCCATTTTACCACTGTGCTGACAGCAGATTTCTCTCAGAATACATACCCAAGAACCAATGCTTACTCCAACACAAAACTCTACAGGAAACCACTGTTTCAAATTTTTTAATGTTAAGGAAAAAAAAACCTTTTTCAGATTTCAGTTCCCCTAAGAGGCAATAATACAATGCACTTAGTTTAAGTCCCACTCACTTTTTTTCAAACTCACTCTGAAGCTGAAGAAACTGCAGACTTCCCTCCCTGTCCCTTAACTGTTCTTTTGTATTTTCCTCTAGCTTTTCTACTTTCTACTAAGAAAAAAAATGCATAGTTCTTCTTTGCCATGCCTCTGGGTCTATCTTTTCCTTGATCAAATTCTATTTCAGTGCACCTACTACATTTGTTATTTAGCATTAGGAAAGAAGGATTTTTTTCCCCCCTAATTTCTTTCTCAAATTTTAGCCCCTCTCCAAACAGAGACATTATTTTTTGCTCCTTGAATCCATTAAACTAATCCAGCAGAAACACACTGGTGTACAGAAGGTAGTCTGGTTCCCAAACTGATATGCTGCAACAAGACAGTTGGTAAGGTGTTCTCACTCTGCTTTTCCTCTCCTTCTTATTTTCCATTTCAACTTATTATTTTCATCTCTTTCTTCTCACAAAGTAATAATGCTCTGCCTTCAAAATCCTGCTAGCTCAGTTATTTAACCCCTTCTGGCCTCCAGACAGGTTGGAAAGCTCATATCTGCTCCTTTCCCCTGCTAAAAATCTAATCTCTTCAGATAAAGTAAGTAACAGCTATTTCAGACCACTATCACTAATGTTAAAGACAATTAAATGTTTTCAGGTTGGGGCTATTTTGCAGCTTTTTGATTTTATAAATACTGGCGTGGGGGGGAAGACATTTAAATTTTTCCTCACAGATTAGTTCCCTTTTTGGGAGGAAAGCCTGAGAAGAGCAGCAGGACCCTGAGCCACGGGCAGGCAGCAGCGCCCATCACCCCTGCGGCTGGGCTGCAGGCTCACTGCTCCTGCGGCTGGAGCCTGAACCAACTCCCTGCAGGAAGGACGGGGCCACGGAGGGCACTGCCACCCCCCTGTGCCAGGCAAGGGGCAGCTGCTGTGAGGGTTAGGGCAGCCGGGTAGCTCTGGCAGCTCTGTTGCTGGCAATCTTCTCAGAACAATGCCAGAACACCACGACACCGGAGCATTTCGCAACAACTAACACTGGTAAGTTTTTTTATTTTTAATTCCTTACTTTTGATACTTTTCAATGCCTAAAACTGAAGGGAACAGCTTGTATCTAGAGTACTTTCAGTGGAACCATTTGTATTCAAGTCCATCTCAAAAGCAACACACTAAAAGTCTCCCAAAAAAGGTAACTTACAAAGACTTTTAAGACATAAAGCCAGTAATAAGGTTGCTTTGGAAGTGTGTCAAATACCTCCCAAAGAAGGCAAAACTCCAAAGTGCTGAAAGGACATTAAAGTTGTTTCTGCTTTTCAAAAATCAAACTGTAACTGTGTTACACATACTGCTTTGGAATGGCAGCAGCTTCAGAAAGCCAATTTTGCAGCAGTTTGAGGTTGACACTGAAACCACGTTAGTCCCACTCTATTTTATTTTCAAATGGTACTTGGGGGAAAAAAAAGCAGATTCAATGGCTGAGGGATTTTGCATTGCCATCCCTACTAAGGAATATAACTTTTTCAAGTGTTTGTGCTGGGGGGAAAAAAAAAAATCATATTCTTACCAGCGTCAGTCAATTCTAGAGCATTTAAGTTCTCTTCACATGGTTTCATGGACCACATAGCTTTGCCTTATCTGTTCTTCCTCAAAGAACAATTACTTTTCCACTCCCAAGTTTGTCAGTCACTGATCAGTGTGTGTTTTCAGCGAAAGTGGGTTTTTTAAGGGAAACTGCATTTTCAAATAGATAATCGGGAAGATACCTACCTCAGCATTACTAAATTAAGAGAAAATAAACTGAAAATCTAAATGGTTCTTTCTGAACTGCTGATTAGCCAAACCCCACAAGCTTAGAGCATCTTATTATTTCCCCCATCCCTTAAAAAGCATTTTCAAAACTTGAGCAAAATGTGAACCTGGTCTTGCAACAGGCTAGGGAGAGCTTCCAGAAACTACAGTATCATGACAAGAAAGACACGATATTTTCTAAACCCAAGATGGAAACTAGTACTGATCAACTTGATAAAAGCCTACAAAAAGCATCACCACAAACAGCTAGTTTTGGTGGTGTCACTGTCATATCTAAGATAAGGAAGAATAGCAAGCAAGCCTTGTTTGTGACTAGTCAGTGCTGCTAGGTATAAAATCATTAGAAACACGGGGAAACCCTCAAAAAGCCAATCAATTGAAGCAGGCTCCCTCTTTATCTGAATTTCAAACACAGTTTGTACTACAGCCATAGGGTTCTGTTACGACATCTGTGCTCCCATTTACAGTTTCCAGCTTGTCAACCCAACTCTCAGCTAGGTCCTCCCAATTTGGCATCAAAACTAGATGGGTTAATTACAGCACTTCAGATGACTCGAATTCTTCTGAATGGGGCGATTTCAATGCAAGGGAAGGAATTTATCAGGCATGTCACAGGTAAAACAGCCAGCCCTTTTAAGAGGGGAGGAAGGAAGGAAGCTATTTAAGTCCACTTCACCTTCCTTGCTTCTCCTCTCCCCGTATTTCAGGCACAAGGTCAAGAAGAGTCTCAAGGCACCCCAAGCAGAAATGAAGTGAGGAGGGCAATGTGAGCGGGTTTCCCCTTCTCTTTCATGCTAAACCCACACACCCCTGCTCCCACCCCCCACACCAGCCAGACACACCACACGCTTCCGCTGCTGCTTCTCCAGGGGAGCTTTCAGCCACAGGATGCTCAGTAATTAACCACTGGTGCTATCGAGCCCAGGAGTTTCAATGCTGTTCCTGCATGTACACTACGGACACCTCACCCACAAAACAAGAGCTCTCACCAGCAAGGTGAGGACAAGCTTCCCATCCAGTCACCCTGGATCAGAGTAAGAGCTCAGTATGGCTACACTGGACTTCAACAACTCAAAGCCAAGGCATCAGACGCTGCCCTTACTGCAGACCAACCTCCCTCTGCCACTTTTGAAGCCTGCTAGAACCACACAGAGAAAAATCAACAGCAGCAAAAGAAGCAGCTAAATATATCACAGTGGCGAGTAAAAGCTCAGGATTCAGCTGAAGGGTGTTGAGAAATCACTCTTGACATTCTTCCAGCAATCTTTAATTTTGAATAAACATAAGCGGACACACACACACACACACACACACACACACAAAAAGCTTAAAATAAAGGTGTTTAAGGGGAGTAGTTAATTTATGCACTACATTTCCGACAGACTGACACAGACGTAGTAACAGAGTACACAGGCATCAATTTGCCAGGGAGCCTGAGAGCTGTGGCTCCTTCATTAGAGCTACCAAGCACAAGAGTCTCAACTACACAGGCTTCTCTCCCTCTCACTCCTGATATCAAAAATCAAACTAAAACAAACGACAGCATCATCAGACCTGGTCCCTGGGCACTTTCACACGGAGAGTGGGAAACGAAGCACTGTGATAGAGATAAGTTCAGCTCAGAAATCACCTCAGCACCTCCACAAGACTTTTTGGATAAGGAAACAGAAAGGAAAGCCAAAATTCCTTTGGAAAGAAAAGCCAACATTCAGCTTCACACCTTGCCTCCTGTAAAGAGTTTTCTGCTCTCTTCCCTTCACACAGACAAGTGCTCCAGCCTGTGTTACCTGAACAGCACCTCCCAAACAACCTCCCTCCCAGCACCAGCTACCCCCACTACTAAAAAAGCTCCACTCAGTCCTCATCTCCTGCCCTCACCTTGGGGAAGGATTGGTTTCCTACAGCTGGCACCACAGTCTGAAGAGAAGCCTCTACCTCTTTCCAGAAGTCACACAATAATGCATTATCCAGACTACATGACCTATTTTAAGTACCAAGAACACTACAAACCACATCAGAACATTCAGACTAGGACTTGAAGCAAGTCAGAAGTCCCAAGGAGCTGCTAGCTCAGAACTGTGCTATATGGAGCCGATGTGCTCTAAACATACACTGAAAAGTTCCGCACATTGGTAAAGTGAACAGGGCTTCAAAATTTCACTCGATTTCCATTTCATTAAAACGATCTGCCCTAGCTACAGAAATGTACAGGTGCATACAATAGGTAAGCTTATCAATTAGCTAAGAATTTACTGGAAATGTTTATAATACACTTGTGCACTACAATTTTGATTATTTTCAAAACTAGAAGTTGCATTAAGAACACATCAAAGGTACTTTTTCTCATCAGGGATTAAGTCTTTAGCAAGTTTGAAGGTCTCCAGATCAGCTAAAATTGGCTGAGTGCAAAGCATGTAAATTTCTAAATGCCCAGAAAAGCCATTTTTCCTTCTTGATAATCCCCAAAAAACAACCAGAACAGAATTCAATTGTACATCTTCCAATGTTACTTTTAGATCAAGGTATTGTGAGAAGTTCCAATCCTTTCCTTATTCCCCTCTCAAATGCCTGGAAGAGACTTAGAAAGCATTCCCTGGAAACATGATTATATAATTTTACTGTCTCAACACTAACAAATCTCTTCTACATCAGATAAAACGCAGTTACCAACACTTGTCCCTTGAATCCAAAATATGATAAAAAAATTATCTTGCACATACACATTTGGCTACATGCCCTTAACACATTCCTTCTGAAAAGAAGGGTGCATTTGTTGCTTCAGAAACAGAAAAGCAAAATAATAAGAAAGGACACAGGGAAAAAGATGAACAGAAGGGCCTCAAAAGTGACTGAAAATCTACAACATCTCTAATTAGGTTCCAGCTTGGAACACAATACTGGGGGTACCATGGCCTGTTATCAAGTTTATAGCCAAGGGCATAAGACAATACAACCCCACATTCAATTTAATTACAGCCTATGGCTTTTGCAGTAGTGGTGTGTTTCAAAGGGTTTAAGCACTCATTTATTTCTACACCACACACGAAATAAGGCAGCTCCCTGTCATACAGACTCACCAATTAGACTGAGCAGTTTCTGATCTCTTGCTCTCTAGAAGCAGAGCAGCGGGCAATGGGAAATATTTTACAGGATAATCACAGAATACTTTTTATTAAAAAAAAAAATCAGCTCTCTGCTGCCTTTAAGCTTGTGCATTTTATCTTTGATGTGCATAGAGTACCAACATAGTCATTTCAGATTCTATTGGATGTAAAAGAGTGTCAAAATGCAGCAGCACTTCAGTGATGTTGTTTTTTTCTCTTGATTGTATTAAAAAGGCCATCTTCATTTGAGCTACAAGGAACTGGTCACCTCTTGCATTCTTGCCATTGCTGAAGGCTGGACAATGCAAGTTCTCCGACTCGCTCATGTGATGCAACTAAATAAAATTAGTCTAATTTCTAAAAAGGAAAAATATTTTGAAAAATTAAGTGATAGTGGAAATCACCAGCTGAAATAGTTACACAACTTAATACCTCCAACATACCATGCCAATGCAACCAAGAGGACCTACAAAGACAGTACTGGACCTTTAGCTCCACAGACACCATTCCAAAGGCACGGATCAAAACACCAATCTTGGATCTTCCCTGAAATACTCCCCCAAGTCACCTTAAATCAACTCCCTCCCTAATCCACGGACCAATCTCAGTCTAGGAAGGAAAAAACAGTTCCCTTCATTCCTTTCAGTGCGTGTACTGCCCCCAAAGCTGTATATGAGATCACCAAGCCTAATCTCTACTCTGCTTGTCCTGTACTCATCTTGGGAAACACTCACATGCCTACAAGCCTCATGTTCATTATAAGGAACATAGCCAGGGATAGCCTAGTTTCCTAAAAAGAAAAACCCTATCTCTCCTCAACAATCTTTAGAAGCACTCAGTTACAAACAACACTGACCTCCACCCAAGACAGCAATAGCCAGGATTCATGCATTTCACTGTGGAGATTGATAACAAAGCTTTGGGGACCATACTTGGTACCACTACTACCTTATCCTCCTGCCCTCCAAGGATTTCAGAGCTATTTTGATGACTATGGGGTATAATAGTCCCTTTTACAGGTTTTACTTTCCACATCTGTAACTTAGTAGAAGAGAGGGGGGGGGAAAAATCATAAAAAAGTAACAAAGTAACAAACAGTACCCTCTAAGGCAGATACAGTTTCTTTAACCATACTTTAAAGATTCTTTAGCCCTTACCTTCTACGATTTTAACCCCAGTGCTTCTCTTAAAAGAGACACCTAGCAAATCCTGGCTTTTCCCACAACCTGGGATCGGTGGATTATCAAAGAGATGGGCACTAACTACGCAGTAGGGCAGCTAGCACTAACCTCTGAAACCTGATCAACAGTAGCACTGTCACAAGAACTAACAAGGTGCTTAGCAGTCATCAGCCTTAATAGCAACTGTACTTCAAGCCCTTAAGATAGGGATATTGCTTCACCTATTACCCTGGTAGAAATAAAGCCTAGCATCCTTACACCACGATCCTAAGCATCCTTCCCTGAAGCTACCTGATGAGTTCCCCTGCCCTGCACACTGGGAAAGCACCTAGCAACGATTCTGGTCAGAGTACTAAAGATACTTGTACAAAACACAAGCCTTTTTGGTGGCCATTTAACGAAAGGGCAGGATCAAAGATAAAGCAGACAGATTCTTATCCACCTCCTCCAAAACCCAAGACTAAAAAGGGCTAGACTTATTAGCTACTTTTGATTTGCTCCCGGTTGTGCCTACTGCCTCCTCATATTCCTCATGTGCTATCGTTCTGCCTTCTTTTGCAAAACCTGCAGTCAGAACTAGATTTCTGGTTCGGGTCAAAGTAAGCCCTTCAAAGAGAGTGTAAGGCAATGAAAAGACATGTGCCAGATCAAAAGACAGCAAGAAGGGCAACTCTGAATTTAAAGCAGATGAAAAAAAAAAACCCGCATTTCAGGATTCCCCCAAAACAGCTAAGACAAATGCACATGGCTCAGGTTTTAATGACTACACTTTCGGTAGGTATCTTAATAGCTGATAAATTCTTCGCAAACAGCCCAGAGAAACCCAATCGAGTTACAGAACAAACATAACCAAAGCATTTGCAAGTGACAGGCAACTCTTCTCCCCCATGGCAGAGGTCAAACTATTTTCCTACACCTATTTTTGGGTATTACTGCTGTGGTAAGTTCAGCATGTACCAGACCTATAAAACCCAAAAGCTACCATCACATTGTAGCATCAAAAGTTTAAGCTTTAGCTATTGTTCGTCTTTCAGCAACATGGGAGATGAACAACAGCCAAATTACATCTCTCTGTCATCAACTTGAACTAAAGTACTGCTGTCAGTGGCAGGAAAATTGCTACACTTCAGAGCAAATAAGGACTGAAAAGAAAGTTGTGCCATGATGGCAGTACTGTACTTTTAAAATACACTGTAAATGCTTCTCTTAAGGCTGAAACCTAAAGCAATAGTTAGATCAAGATGAGCATTTAATATACCTTTCCTGAGCTCTGGAAGAAGCTCCTACAAACCCAGTGTTGAAAAGACATTTTGGGGCTAAAACACAATACGGGAGCTATAACATAAAAGCATAAAATTAACATTCTTGCTCAGATAACCTGTGCAAATTGAAGACACCCCACTTAGTGTTTTCATTTAATCTTTTCCAGACTTTGCTTAATGCTACTGAAAAAAAAAAAGGCACACAGTATAAAGATGCTAAGAAACCCACACATTATGCCACCACTTTTTCACCAGAGTATTGCACAAATCCATGAGTTCAGGAGAATCTTTCCTCTGGAAGACTAATTACAAAGACAACCAATAAACCACAAACTTATGACCTTTGTGTTTTCAAGGAATCAGTAATATTTGTCAACACTGGAATTTAGTGTCATGGTACTTGATGAGATATATTCAGTAAAAAGGCCTAGAAACTCTTTGTTTATAATTAAGCAATAACAATTGAGGGCCAGGGCATTTCCTGGGGATTAATGACCGGCTGGGAGACTCAATGGCTTGAGGCAATGCCTTGGGCCATTAACCCCAGCCAGTCATTAATTTCCCCAGGAAATGCCCTGGACCTCGATTAGTCTAAGTATCGTAAAAGGTAGCTAGAGAGAAAAAGTTTAGCATTAACATTGTCCCAAGAAAATACATTCCACAGCCAGTATTTTTCATTTTGTCACATCCCAGAAGCGCATAAGTTAAAATTGACACACACACAAAAAATTGGTGATGAAAAAGGAAAAAAAAAAAAAGGAAAAAAAGAGAGAGAGACGCTTTCTCAAAGGTATAAATTAATGAGGTTTGTAGCAAAGGCAAGATTCATCTACAAAAGTGACTGGGCACCTTGTTTAACTCACGAAATTGTGAATGGAGATGAACATTTCCATATAATTACTGAAAAAAACCCACACTGTCTAGTTCTAGTACCCTTGCTGATTGCTCATTTTCTTTCTTGATACGCTTAGGAAAACAGCAGATGCCTGTTGTACTCTATTTTAGCTGTTTCTCCCTTTCTCCCCATAGCCCGCTGTTAATGAGAATTACAGTTCCGAACGCTTCCCGGAGGAAGCACAGCTTTGCAACAAACACTACAGCAGCTGGATTTCTCCTCGCCTAAGCTTTATGCGAGTGCGAAGAGACCTGTGGGCCAGGGTAGAGATCGAGTTCTCTAGTCTGACAGCTGAAAGTACCAAGACACCTCATTTAACAGGTTAAAGACACACACACTCCGTGGCCACTGACGGCTCTGCCCAACTCCCTCTTCCCCTTCCCACACGCACGTGCGGTGCTCCTCCTAAAAACCTAAACTATGCCCGAAGTTTCAAAATTACTTTCACGGTCATTAAAAGCAAGGGAAAGAGGAATCTAGGGTTAAATACAGCGAGGAGCATTAGCTTTCACCTGAAATAATGAGCTAGAACAAAAACATTATTTCACATAATCAAGCCTCTAAGCCATTCAGAGACACCAGATACACACAGCAGGAAATCAAGCTACAGTACTCCACTGAAGTGGTCCCAAAAAAAGCCCCCCGAAAGGAAAGGAGAGGTCGCAGGTATCTTAAAGAACATAGACGCTTATGCAGGCATTCACTGGGAGCCCTGCCCTCCCCCTCCCCACCCCAATTAGCCTTCAGGCTGGTTGATTAGTTGGCAAACTCTTTGAAAGGGTCAGTCTGTCCAGAACTGGTATTTCCACTCGGGAAACAGCTCAGGCATGTCATATACCTGTGCTTGCCCAGCGCCGCGCTCTCTGGCTGGCGGCTTCGATCCCTGTTATTACTTGACACAAGAATGTCAGAGGAGTTTTGTAATCATGTAGGGCAGCCAGCAGTAAAGTTCTTGCCTGGAACACGGTATTTTATGGGGCACAACGTAACTGCATACGCTTTACAGATTTAGTTAGAATGACTTCCAAACTTCAAGCCAATTGCAGAGGTGCAGTGAGTCTTTAATTGAAGTAATTTAGCTCCAGCGCTCAAACACCCGAGAGGAAAGTACTTTTGGAGGGGATGAGGAGCAGGCACCAGCACGTGCTGCCACACAGCAGAGGGGGCTCCGCAAGGCACACATTAAGGCACAGCTCAACAGCGTTTTTGACAACACCGTTTTACCTTAACGAAACACATCTAATGAATTTGGGTTCATTCCACGGCTAAGCAGCACCTAAACCCGTTTAATTGTGCTCTTACTGTATATTTCGCCACTATGGTAACTAATGCAACTAAAGCCAATTTGCCTTTAAAAAAAAAAAAAAAAAGGATCACTGCCAGGAAACAGAGCTATTTTAAATAAACAAATACAAGATGAATGCAATTGCCATATTAACCCTCTTGTTAACTTCTGAAGTTTAAAATTACACCCTCATTACTAGTGTGTAATTGAGTATTCTCCCGGCTGTTTCCTGCATTTGAGGTTATTCAAGTAGTTCATTAGCACATCAAGAACACCACACACACTAATGATACCTGATGCCCCTATCTACTCCTCTGGCCCGACTTTCATAAGTCACATCTTCCGCAAAAAGAGAAATAAAAAGAGGGGAGATAAGAAATAAAAAGGAGGAAAAGGGGAGCCCACAGGGCTGAGCTGTCAAGTGCTGCCGCTGAGGGAGAGCATGGCAGCACCCAGGCACACAGTGAGTGGCCACTGGACCAGTGGCCGGGCGTGAGGAGATTGAGGGGGCAAATAAGTTGGATAACTCGCATCCAGGCTCTTTGGGTGCCTGAAGAGTAGCACGACCCCAAGAGCCGTGCCAAAGCTGGCAGTGTGCCTCAGTGCCCAGCCTTGGGGGGAAAAAGGAGGGGGGCAGTGCAGACTATGTGGGGCAGGATGAGGGGTTGCCACTTTTTTTTTTTTCCTTTTTCTTTTTCCGGTTACCTGTGTGGGGGAAACAATAGCAGGTGAAACTACTGTGGGTGAGGTGGTGCTTCTGTGCCCATTTGCTTCGGGGAGGAGGTGAGGCAAGGGGTCATGTTTCACTGAGACCACCACCACGGCGGGCGCAGCGGCATCCAGGGGCTCAGCGGGGCGGTGGCAGAGTCTTTTGGGGGAGGCAGAGGGCCCACATGCGTCGCCGCCGGCCGCAGCCCCTGCCGGGAACACTGCCTCGTAGAGCGCCCGCTTGGCCGGGGCCACCGCGGCCGCTTCTGCTTTCACTGGCGCAGCGTCACCGTCTTTGGGCAGCACATAGGGGTTGGCAGCGGGCGGCCGCGGCCGAGGTCCACCATTGAGGGCGGCAGGGGTGTAGCAGCCCCCGCCAGCGGGGTGGTGGAGGAGGTGGTGGTGGTGGGGAGGGGGGTGGTGGTGGTGGGGTGGCTGCAGTCCTCCCAACTTGGTGCCAATGCCAGCGATACTGTTGAGGGTGGCAATGGAGACGGCACCAATGCAGTGGTTGGTGTAGGTCTTGGAGAGCTTGGCCGCCTTGGAGAGCATCTGCATGCGGGTACCCAGGAGGTTCTTCCCGATGGCCTTGTTCTCGTACCAGGTGATGTCACCCTCACTGCAGTGGTCCCGCGGGCGCTGGAAGAAGGCCTTGCAGAGGGGGTTGCGCTTGGAGAGGTACTTGACAAAGCTGGCGTAGGGGCAGAACTCTGTGCCAGTCTCATACATGCGGGGCAGGTTCTCCTCATCGCTGCTCTCCGCCCGCTTCTTGCTCCAGGAGGACGAGCGCGACTTGTGGTAGGGCCCCAGCGCCTTGAAGTAGACGAACTTGCGTCCGTCCTCATCCACGGCCAGCCCAAATGAGTCCTCCTCCAGCTCCCGCTGGTTCTCCCGGCCCCGGGTGCAGAAGTACATGCAGGTCTCAAACCAGACCTTGTTGAGGAGCCCGAAGGGGCTCTGGGTGCTGAACACACTGCACGTGTAGAGCTTGCGGAGGTCGGCGCGGGTGATGGCCTGCTTCTGCACCACCGGCCCGGCGCCCTGCTCCTCCAGCTTGCGGATGACAGCGGCCAGGGTGAGGTTGGCGGCGCGGAGCTCGGGGTCCTTGGTGAGGTCGAGGGTGCGGCAGTAGGGCGGCTCGTTGAGGTAGCGATTGAGGGAGCTGCGGATGCTGATGAGGGAGGACTTGGAGTAGAGCTGCCCGCTCTTAGAGCGCGCCTCGGCGTAGAAGGAGCGCAGGACCCGGCAGAGCGCCCCCTTGTCCATCGTCTCGAAGTCGGGGCTCTGCGCCTTCTCGCTCAGGTACTCGCGGAAGATGCGCACGGCGTAGCGGGTGGCCAGCCGCGTGTTCTCGCTCAGCCGCGCCCGCTCCGGCCGCTGCAGCAGCAGGGCCGCCTCCAGCTCCGCGTCCTCCGCCGCCCCCCCGGGGCCGCCGCCGCCCCCCGGGGCAGCCGCCGCGG
>VYZQ01047348.1:152490-169007 GCA_013400655.1 Mystacornis crossleyi | reverse complement strand
CTCCTCCTCCTCGTCCCCCGTTATCTGCACCTCCTGGATCTCATCCTCCTCCCCGCCCTCCTCCTCCTCGCCGGCGCTGCAGTAGCGGTGCGGGCGGGGGGCGACGCCGCGGCCGGACGGCCGGTCCCCCGCATTGTTCCCGCCGCCTCCACCGCGTCCGCCGCCCCCTCCGCCGCCGCCGCTCCACTCTCCGCCGCCGCCGCCGCTGCCAGGCATTCTCGCCATATTGCCGTCTCCCTGCCAGTCCTCGGGCAGGGCGCATGCGCTATATTGGACCGCAGCGCTGGAGCGCTTTTGTGTTTTAATGACCTTCAGCTACCGGGAGGCAAAGCCGGGCTCTTAAAGGGGCCGCGCTCCCAGTGGCGGCGGCGGGGAAGGGGCGGGAGGGGTTGGGATGGATGGGGAGGAGGCTGAGTCGCGCTCAGGGGGTACCGCGGGGAAGGGAGCGGTACTTACCGCGCCCGCCGCTCACCTCGGGTCCGTCCCGTCGAGCAACGCTGATGGGCGCCGGGCGCGGGGGGGAACCGCCGGGCAGGTGCGCCCCGGCCAGGAGGCTCCCCCGCCACCCGTCCCACCTCCCCATCCCCGAGAAAGAAAGCACTCCGCGTGTAGAGCGGCTCTTTCGGTAGGGACGGACTGCCACCGAGCTGCTACGACGCCTCGCACCTCTTCATTCCACAGTAACTTAAACGCAGACCAAAATGAAAAAAAAAAAAAAAAGGCAAAACGAAGGGGAAAAAAAAAACCAAAACAACCAGAAACACCCCCCCAAACAAAACCCAAACACACACACAAAAGACTCAGGCTGTGCTTGTCCGCAGCACGGCTCAGACCTCGATAGGATGCTGCCGGGGAGCGGGCGGAGGACCCGGCCCCGTTCCCCGCCTGTCGTACTGCCGCGACATCGCCTGCCGCCGACCTCGCACCTTTAATCGGGCGCCTGGATTTCGTTCGAGGGGCTCGGGAGGAGACGGACGCTCGGGGCATTGCATCCGTGCGGTTTGGAGTCCGCCCGGCAACAGCCAGCTGGTAGCCGCGGCGCTCGCTTGGCTTGCGGGAGCCCCGGCGAGGTTGGCTGCGGAGAGAGAGCAATAAGGACTCGGGGGCTGACGGGCGCTCCGGGCCGCCCTCTTGCTCGCTGGGGCTGCAGACCTTAGGGCAGCCGGAGGGCCCTCGGCCCCCCCGTGCCGCCGCTGCCTCCCATCGTGCCCGCGTCCTTCCTCTGCTACCCTCTTCAGCGACGGAGCAAAACCCGAGGGGACTCCCGCAGTCGTGCCGGGATGCGGAGCCGCCGGACCCGACAGGGCCACTTTGCGGGGGGTTTTCGCAGACGGGAGCCCCGGAGCGGCGCAGCGCGGGCGGGGGGCGCGGAACCCCGGCTCAGCCCTGCCCGCACCCCCCGCCCCGTGCGCGCCCGCGGGGCGCTCCGTCCCCCGCCCGGCTGTGCCCCGGGAAGGCGGCTGGCTGCACACTGCCTTCCTTACCCTTCCTTCCCGGGAAGGGTCCTTGGCCGGGCTGGGCTCGGGCAGGAACGAAGGCATTAGCCTACGGCCGCGCACCGCGCGGAGAGGGAGCCTGACCCACTCGGGACGGGAGGGGAGGGGACGAGGTGGCTCCCCGCAGGTAGCACCCACACTCTCCAAACCAAACTACCCCACAGAACTCCCCGTGCCATTCAGCCGGGCGATTTCTTTTATTCGGTACGATGAAATAAATATTCATTACGACTGCTGGCTACACCTGAAATTATAGCCCTAATTGCAGAGCTGTTGGCCTGAGTTACCACATTTGCTGCTTACTCATCCGTGAGCAATTGCTCAGCGTCGGGCCCCAGCCGCGGTGGTTCCTTTTGGGGGGGCTCGGTGCCCGCCGGTGCTGGGCGGCGCCGAACCCCGTGGCCGCTCTCCTGGGGCAAAGACAGACGGCCACGGACGGGGCGTCCTGGGCAGCCCCAGCTCTCGCCGTCCGGGGAAACGTGGGATGCCAAAGAAGGGATGTGCAAATTGTTGAGCAAATTAGGCCAATTCGAAATAAATAAGCACTGCGGGAAGAGAGCCTGCCACTCCCGGGAAATAATTGAAGAGAAACCCGGCACTGTTATATTGATGTAAGCCTGGAGTAATTACACGGAGGTCAAAGTTGCAGCACACGCTACAGAAGTTGTGCTCATTCTGTAGTTTGAGAGCGGACTATGTTCCCTCTTAGGTGGATGGCACATATATAAAATTCTGCATTTTTTTTTCCTATGCACGTAAGAGAATGTAAATAAGGGTTTTTTTCCCCCTTGTCATACTTTATCTGTAACCTAATTCTGAAACAAAGTCTCAAAGACCTTCCCATGAGATGGACCAGATGCTGAAACAGATATCTAAAAGAAACAATGCCTTGTTGTGGTTAAAATCTAAATGCCCCAGACATGCTCCTTTTAGGAGCTATTACAGCCCTCCCTAGAAGACAGAGAACTGCAGGGCTTGCAGCATAAACTTTTTAAACAGACATTATTTTTCTGTATTCCCGTAAATGCTAAAAAGTTATGTGATTGGCACTGACCTTTGATTCTGTCTTAGGATCGTGGAAACCACTTTTTAAAAGACCTTTTCAGAGCCATATGAGTGCAAAAGGTAATTGAATATTTTTTAAACTTTAAAAAAGATGAGCACCGGGTTGACAGCTTCTGTACTTGGATGTTCATTTAATCACCATTTTCTGATTACAAGAGGTGAACTATGTTGACAGACTTGCAGATGAATATGCAGCCCAGTATACGAATAGTAAGTATAAAGGACATAAAGAACTCGCAGTGAGGTTGGAGGGGAAAAATGTATACGGAGCATCCATATTACACACATCAACTGGAAGCACCTCAGCAGCCAGGGGGAATTCAGAGAGTAGCAAGTGAGGTGTTCAGAGTGCTGCAGGTGCCCATAACTGGGAAGACACATGCATAAGTTATATACCTGTATAACCTACACGCATACAGGTAAGTTAGTCATATATATATATGTTAACTTACCTATCTACGTTCCTAAAAATACCATTTAGCCTAGTCAGTTGTATTCCAGAAGTTTAAATCCTATTGTACAAGCTCTCCAGTTAGATAAGGTAATCGAACTGCATTCCAAAACTGACAGAGTTGCACAAGGTTGTCTAATGTGAGTTGGCATATAACATTAAACTTACATCCACTCCACCCTCCACGTCACTAATCAGAGGTTTATCCTGCTGAGAGCTCTGCGCAGGCATAGACAGCATTCTGCATTCTCCCCTAGGACTCAAGGTTTGAGGCTGATTCTCAAATAGGTCCTGTCCGCATTTGGAGAATACATTTTATTACTGCTGTCAGTAAAGAAGATGTAATACCCACAGAACAGTAATAATGGACTGGCCTCACTAAGGATCACCCTTATGAATACTTGGAGATCAGTTCATCTACCACAGAATTAGCATGCTAGTTCAAAAACCAAAACAACCTTCTCCATGAGTCAGTTGGTTTACAATAAAGGTAGTGCTTGTTACCACATTAGCAAATAGTTTCAGGTCTTTCTTCACTTCTTCTTTAAGCTACTCTTGCCCCTGGCCTCGCTCCTGGCAAGTAGAGAGCTTGCTAGAGCTGTGTTCTTTGACAATCGGCTATTGTGCTAAAGATTTCCACAGCCTAATTCTCCTTCAGACTAACACAATCTACTTCTCCCGTAGCCTCTGTAAGTGGTTATTTCACCTATAGCCACCTAAACCTTCATGCTTTGGTGAGTCTTGGTAGGTGTTTCTTCATGAGGCTTCACTAGGAACTAAACTGGAATACCCCCAAAATCCAAGAAGCAAAGAAAATCCATGGGTTCGTTTGCTTCTTAGGATCCTGTCTACGCATCTAGAAAATTAAAAAAAAAAAAAACAACAGTGCTTAAAACCAGCTTGCGGGTAACCCTAGTGCTGGCCACCTGGCATTTTTTAAAGAAAATAACCTTTTCTCCATGTACAATTTTACTGTTAGTTTGAATGCAATAAACATTTCCTTTAAATGTCTTATTATGTTTTCTAAACACAAGATGTTTTCACTGTAGAGGCAGGCTATGTGGAAATTGGTATGAGAAATCCATATTGACACTACAGAACTAGAAGGCAAATAACACTTGGGACTCTTGGAAAATTCACTTAGGGAAAAAGCATGTCCTAGAAATCCTTCTCCCACCCAGAAACATGCAGTTTTGAGATAAGCTTTTTTAGCATTCCAGAACTGTCACTTCAAATGCTAATTCCGTTTTTATTTTACTCTTTTATTTTTGTATATGATATTCCAGCTTTCATTACTTCTTCATACTAGGGACAGCTAATGCTAACACACAGTGTGCTATAGCAGATCTTAAATCTCCTTTATTTTAATTTTTTTTTTCTTTTTTCTTTTTTAGCATCTTCCATCTGCATGGCAATGAAACGGCTTCATATAACTCAACAAAAGAGACATTGATTTAGTAAAGTGAGGATGTATCCATCAGCACTAAGTTGCAGCTGTTCTTAATGCATTTTAAAATACAAAAGCTATTTCACCTCTTAGATTGTCACATTATGAAATGTTAGTAGTAGTTGCGCATATCAAACCACCAGCTACCACCCAAACGTTGTGAAACGTGAAGGCAGCATCAAGCCAGCCCCTCTTGCGAAGCTCCCCAGTGCCTACTTCCCCCGTACGCTCCTAGTTTACTTTTTTTCCCGCAGGTATTTGCCGTTACTTACTTCACTGCTTACTTTTCTTTTTTTCTTTCTTTTACAAAAGCAATATTTTTGCTGCTGAGGCCACGATTTGTTTCCCAATCCCTTCGTTTTCAAAATAAACCAGAGAAAACCTGAGTCATCGTATTTGTAGGAAAGCACACATTCAGTGCTTGGCAAATTAGAAGGCAAGACTTTGCAAATCACCATTATTTTCAGTGTCAAGCAGCTGGAGCATTTTTGCTTCCAAAAATATAGAAGAGCTATGTTGTCAGACAGCTTGGAGAGAGGCAAGGTAAGAAATTGCATTGTGCTGCATAAAGGTTTTAAGGGTCTTTTAAAATATTCTGGAGGTAAGTTGCCAGGAGATATCTTAATGTTTTTATTTAGCTGTATTATTTAGTTTGTGTTTGTCTTTGCTTCTCTGGTGTTGAGGGCATTTGAAACAAATTGGCAGGTCTGCATGGCATAGTGGTAGCTGGTTAAAGTTGCTCCAGTGGTTATCTGATCATTTCTATGATATATTCTATTCTATTTCTGACACCAAGCAACCTGGTGTGTTAGTGGCATAATGTTTGCTCTCCATGGAGGGAAAGAGATCTTTCTATCCAGGCTGATAATTGGTTAGTTTTTATTCCTTCTCAGCTAAGTCCATAAATTCTACATGAAGATGAGGGAAATTTAGAAGGACCAGTAGAAATTTAGAAGAAGCCAGTAACTCAAGAAAGGAAGCTCTGAATAGAGAGATCCCTGTGAAACAAAGCTTATAGGTGTTGTAGGTCTAAGTACAAGTTTTCACTTCATACAGTGTTTTAAGTACTATGTAATAGAGCATAACTTTATGCTGTATTGGATATGGAGTTCTTAAAATCCAATTTTTGGATCATAATCTTCCGATAAAAGTTTATTTTGAACTGTAAGGTCAGGCTGGAAGTCACACTGGGCTGAATGAGGTCTAGAAATGCAGGGAGGGACAACTGGTTATATGATAACAAGGTCTGGCTAAGAAAACTCCTTAAACATTCCTTTAAGAAGAAGGAAAAAAAAAAAAAAACAACCTGAATCCAAAGAAGAATGTAATCTCATCAGACTCTGAAAAAGTGTGCTTTCCAACTTTTTTCTGTACCATATGGATTTTATCTCGGTTCCTTTTACCATCCCCGTCACACGACCCAAAGTTTCTGTGTTGCCATGAGGTGTGCTGAGCACTGATCCCCGCACAGGGCCAGAGGTAATGCTTCACACCCCACACAACCTATTCATAGCAGGCTTTTCTCAGAGCGTGGGGTCCTCAAGGGACAGGACAACAGCTGGCCTACAGCCCAGCATGGAAAAGGGAATCTTCTTTTGACCGTTGACTAGTGGCTTTAAAGCCTCTTTATACCATGAATTCACTGTCAATATACTTCTGTTTTGATTTAGTGACTGAAATAAACTGATTATTCCCCTTTTCCACCAGTATTATGTCTGTGTCATCATGAATTTGGAAATTCCCTTTCAGGTATTTATGTAGCGAAAACCCCAGTACCAATGGTTTGTCTTCTTGGATTTTCTTTTCTCAATTGAGTTATCTCAGCTGGGTTGACACAAACCCAATTTAAGCAACTTTAGAATTGTGTGAGTTCAAAGGAAGCCCACAGAGGGTGTTAACATACTGTTAAACAGTGTCAGAGCCCCGCTCAGGCTGTCACCCAGACCCACCTTTCCACTGCTGTTGAATTTTAAGTTACACCAACATGTAAAGCAGCATTCGAGTAGACGGGAATAAATTTGTAGGTCATATGAAAGAAGAGTACAGGGATAAAAAAAGTATAGCAATGTTTACTGCCATACCCCGCCACGTCCTTTATCAGCCTGATTTAATTCATACCAAGAAAAAAAACCTCGGTAGAATGTGTGGCAGAATACTAAAAAATAAGGAAAGTCCTTTATGCAAAACTGCTTGCATGAACTAAATGTTGCCACTGTAACTGTTTTCAGGTGAAAACTGGAGGAGAAGCCTCAGGATATTGTCAGGATTTTCATTTGAGGTTTAAAGCCAGAGGCCATAAAGGACCTTCCAGGTCTCTTTGCAGTTTGCACCTGCATTTGACTGCATTTTAAGTTATAGAGGGTGAAGCTTGGAAAACTAGAAAAACTGAAATGACTCAGAAAAAATTTAAAGGAAACTTAAAAACTTTAGTGAAAAAGACTGGATGTTTTGGATGTACCCTTCCTGGTTTTCAGCATCAGGTAATAAAACAGATGAAAAATACCTTCTAGCAGCTGGTAGGCATCAGTATTTTGTAAGAGTTGGGCATTAAAAAACCCCAACAAACCACTTTTGCAACTGTTGAGAACGTTTAGAGTGCAAAGCTTTTTTGTCCATCCCTGGGTTGTACTGTGCTTTGAATAGCCTTGCCTTTTTCTGCCCATGAAAGGTTAAGCTGGGCTTGAATCAAAGTTTTTTTTATTTGAAGATCAGGGCTAACATTCAGTTTCTTTTCACAGAACAAAAGGTCACATCAAATAAATAAAAACAATTTAAAAATCCTAGAGAAAAGACTTTGCACATTCATGGACTGAATTATACAACTGCAAGCAGGTAGCTATTTGCTAGTAAAGACCCTGCTTTTAGTAGAAATGAGCATTGTTAAAATAAGCAAGAGAAAAATTACAAGCTCTTCTTTTGCCTTGGACAAAACAAGGTCACATTTGCAATTTGCAGTGCTTGATCTCTCCATTAGCAATCTTGGCAAAGGTTTATCAAGTTATTCTGAGTAATTTCCTCCAAGTTATGAGTGTGTCACTTGGTCTGTTAAGGACCTGTCCCTACAGTTGACTCTGCTGTTTACCTGTGATTTGTCACACTTGTTCTTGCTGATCGGTGTCAAAAGAAAAAAAAAAAAAAAAAAGCAGCCTTTAAAATCAAAGCTTCAGTGTGGAAGGATATGAAGTGTGAAATCCAGACCCATTGCTTTCATTCTGGCTTTAGTGATCATAGAAACCTGCTGTAGGGCAGGACTAATCTGCCAGAAAATTATTATTGAGCCCTGGTAACTCAGATATATGTGCAGACTTGAAAACGTTGTTCTTTGTGCCAACTCCAGGTCCTACAAGAACCTCACATGGTATCCTCCACCTGGCTCAGAAATACGCTGCATTCCACCATAAAGAGGAGGAAGGTTGTTAATTCCCAAGCAGCTGTGAACAATTTAATCTCTTTCCACACGGCCCAGCATCCTATTCCAACTGCGAGTTTCTTGGGGGATGCATAGTTTGAAGAGCTGGTGAGAGATAATAGCGTCTTTCTTTCAAGGCCATTCCTGTGGATTTGGCCTTGACAGTAGCATTTTGATAACAGGGTTGCCAAATCTCAGAGCCTCGTGATACTCAAGTCGGTTTGGAGTTTCTTCCTCCATATGCCAGAACTGAGAGATTTAAAATTAGTCTTTGGAAGACAATTTTGAAACCTTGAATTACCTCTCTGTAAAAAAAAACTCGGAAGTCAGGTGGTGAGCCACAGTTTTGCAATTTTAGGGAGAAGAAATCCCTGTAATTTTAAGATATGATAAAGATTTCATTTTGAACACTGGTAGTTGGAACTCCTGGGATTTCCCAGATTAAATTGCCTTTGAGAATTGAGCTGGTAACTTGAATTGGTTTTTTTGACAACTCTCTAAATTACTGACTTCTTTGCCTCACATAATTTCTTTATCAAAAAATCACCATCCAAATCCTACACAAACCATTTCTGTTACCTCTTTGACAAAATGTTTAGAAGAGTCAAAGAATCACAAAGAACTACTTCAAGAAATTCATAACCAAATTTCTTTGAGCTCTCAGAACCAAGAACTTTTTTGTTCTGACTGTCAGAAGGTCTCTGCACTCAAAAATTGTTGTACAGGTATTTAAGCCAGCTGTACTTTTAAACAGGTTTGCACCTGATACAGTTTCCATGGGAGCTGCTTGGTGCTTAGCCATTTGCAAACATGGCTGCTTATGTAGATAATTAAATTAGAGTTAGTGAACACAGTGTTCTTCTGAACAGCTGACCTTCGGTCTTTCTGGCACACTAGTAGAAGAGTGAAGGGAAATACATTCTTTTTGTCCTTTACATTTTCTGTACCACAACTTTTTTCTTCCCCTTAAAACTAGCTAGATGTGACTTTCTGGATACTTTACCAAAATCTCCTGCTATTTCACTGTATTTTCAGCAGTCACCCTTGGATTGTTCAGCACAACTCCAGACAGAGCATTTAATCATCTTAGTTCTTCTATTTGCACTGGAGTTCCCAAATTTTTAAGCTTTTCTTTTGTCCACCAAGATATATTGGGCTTGGCTTACACCAAAATGTTTCATAATACTCTCTAAGAACTAGTTTTATTCCATCAGAAAGTATTGTTTAAGTACTGAGGAATCTCAGTCATCTGTAGAGTGTAGAGGCAGAATTATAGGAGTTCTTTTTGTAAAGCTAAAGGGATCAAAGTATCTGGAACAATTGGTAAGGTTTTTTTGGGGCAGGCACTGTATTTCAAAGGAAGTTGTAGATTCATTTTGTTACCCTATTGCTTCAAATGAGTTTGTCAGATCCCAAATAGGGAGGGACAGGATTTTGGCTACTGAATTCCCATTTGGCCACTAGTGCCTGGGCTAATTGGATGGGTAGAGAGAACCCTCACGCAGCTGAATAAACTAGAAAAATCCTGATGTCCTGCTGAGGTCAGCAGCACGAATTAGCACCCACAGACAGGAGATCTGTTTGAACCTGCCTGCCTTGTTTCCTGGCTTTGAGCACATCCAAAATCGTATGGGGAAATGATTCTGATGCTGTATCATGCCAGAAGCACATGGTGGGATGCTCATGGACTAGCCTGTCCACTCAGGACTTTTATAATCTTTCTCAGTTACCGGGGTTGCTGAAATTTTGTTGTATGGAAGATACAAATTTAGAGGCCTTTTGGCTGCTCCACAGAACAAGTTTGACCCTTGCAGGGGTACCTGTCTGCCTGGCTCTTAAGCTCTGTGAAGTCCAAGAAGCCTGGTACTATTCTAGGAAGTCATGTGGAGAGTTCCAGCTCTCTGCAGTAGTATCAGAAACACTGATACTACAAACCTACAAGAAGCTACAAACCACCCCTATATTGGGGAATTTTGCAAGGTTCTTCATTTCTTTATACTTCCTGGCCACAAACTCTGAACTTTCATGAAGCTTCTCCCTAGTGCCACAGAGAAATGCCTCTACCACCCCTCTCTGTGCTGCTCAGGAGCCCACCTGAGGTACAGATTGCTGAATTCTGCTTTTTTTCATGCTCTCTGAAGGACTGCCCTTTCTCTAGAGCTGGGTGACTGTTGTTAAAACAACAAACATATGTAAGTCCAATATTTCTTCAGTATTTTTGGGTAATTATATTACAGTGGGGTAATACCTGAAAGCTTATAGTGTTTTTACTTTTTATCTGCTGGTCAATAGAACAATTTTGAAATTAAGAAATAAGAAAAGTTTTCATCCTTTGAAAGCTTCAGAAAAGTAAAGCAACATTTTCCAGCATAATTTGAACATAAGCACTGTGGTATTTGTATTAGGCAAGTCTCCTCCACACAGTACATCAGTAATAATACACTTTTTAAATGAAAGGTGGTAAATATTGGCTCTACAGTAGTAGTTTCTCAAAGTCCTATGCATGAATGATTATTTTAATGGCAGTAGGCAAGCTATCACTTGCCTGTATGAAAGCTTTAACCTTCATTTTAACCTCAGAGAGAGAATAATTCCTCCCAATTTCTTCTGCTTTGCCGAAAGGGCACAAAACAAACAGAAAACATTGTGAATGTTCTACAACTTCAGGTAAAATTTCAACTGCAATTAAAAAAAACAAACAAACTGAAACAACAAAAAACAATTTCAGCTGAAAATCGACTAATGTGAATAAGGAAACACACCAAAAACAGTTAATAAAACTTCCGGCTTTGATGACACAATTGTTTTACACAGTGCTAAAAGAGTGTATCTCTCAAGTGTGTATAAAATGTTGCCAAATCCCAGAATGGCATGCAGAAATGGGCAGGGATTTTACTGTATTGAAGGCACTTGGCTGGAGAATGAAGACTAAACATTTATCATGCGGAAATTACCTATTCCTATAAAGCACCTATTACCTAATCCTGCAAAGTACTTCAAGAAACACCCCAAAAGCAAGAAAAGAGAAACCCCTGAATCTAAGAGCACTGGTTGCACCTGTTCCTTTTGCATCCAGCCACGAAGAACATCCTTTTGTTCTGGGCTGACACTGCCTGGATTGACTCTGTTGAATCTGCCAACAGAATAAGGTTTAGCAAATAGACTGGGGAAAAGAGAATTCAGTCTCAGCTGTTTGCAGTCATCTGAGAGCTTCTGGTGATCCATGCCACTCTGTGCTCGCTGCAAAATGTATACACCTTGGGGGAAAATAATAGTAATCTGGGCACAAGACCTAAAAACTTTCCGGTAGAATAATCTGAATCACATATTTGGCTTAGTTTCCTCATGGAAGAAATAGAAAGCCCCCTTGTTCTGTGAAATCAACCATTATTCAACTTATTATGATATTTTTAAAGGACATTCTCAGTAAACTGCAAGGATGCCAAGACTGCTGCTGTGCCCTAACGATACATGTGAGACCTTAATGTTGATACAGAGCTCAGGGTCATGAAGATTTTCTAGGCGAGAGCAGGAGCTCTAGAAAATCTACCACCACATTAGCAAAATTAGCAGTGTTGAGGGGAACTCTTCTTGGACTCATGACAACCAGTCTGACCCACGATAACTTGCAAAGTCATAATTGAGAGAAGTAAAATTTCACCATGGACATTCCTCTTGATTAAAGACCACCCCCCTGCCAAAAAAAAAAAAAAACCCCAACCAAAACACACAGAAATCCAGACCAAATGGATAGCTATTTCCTCCATTAGCATCACGTCTTGCTCCTTTTGAACCACTGCCACTGGCTGGGCTGGGTTAACCAAGCCATATAAGATGGAACAGTGAACAACAGGAAAAGGTAGGGGGGTGGAGGTGGGGGTGGCTGGAGTTGTACTACAAAAGAACATGAAATAGTTCTGAAATTACTCCCACTCAGGCTGTACTTTCCTCTAACAGTCCCTGTGCATCCTCTAAGTTTGTTGGCAATTAGCCAAACCTTTAGAGCCCTAAAGCCATCCTACTGTCAAACCATCTACAATTCTAAATTTTGCTGAGAGGAGCGTTTAACAGAGGAAGATGTGGTCTGATTGCCTGCAGTTCTTCCCATCAGCAGACCCAGTAGATAGAAAGAGTCACTATGGGAGCATTCCTGTAGCCCCAATCCACTTCTGTTCCTTTGGCACATGCAGGCATATTCATGAGCTCTACATCCAAAACAGGTGAATTATTCTCAGCAGCACAACTAAATTTGAACTCTGTTGTCCTAGTGAAAGGCAGTGGTGGACAGGGTTGAGGGCAAGAGCACATTTGACCCAGAAAAGATAGGGGACAGATGTAACAGAAACATAAAAGGATGCTGTAGAACCAGATTTCCTTCATCCCACAGCTGACAAGAGGAGGGATTTGCCTCTTTTCCCTCCCAGCAGTGACTCTGCCTTGGTGAAGGCAGCAGCAGGAGCAAGGCTCATTTTCTAGGGCTCTGGCACAGACTTGGGACCAGAGCTGATTTGTTCCTCAAGGCAATCTGCTGCCCTCAGCAGCTTCTGTGTTGCTAGAGCCTCAGGTCAGCTCTGTTCAAAACCTCCAGCAACCTTCTCTCAAGACAAACTCCTGCAGTCACAGGCAAAGCCTAAGTAAATTTGCTGTGCCTGCAGAGGCAAGAGAGGATTTCTCCTGGGACACCTGGTAAGGACTCCCAACAGTGCTGCCAAGCAGCACATATCTTGCAGTTACCTTCAGCAGAGAGCATCATTTCACCCCAAACATGGCTGAAAGTGAATAAAAAGTTGGGTTTTAAGGCACACCAAGGGTTCTCTCATTTGCCATTTTCACAGCTCTCAAAGGGGTACAAAATATAGTAGTTTCTCTTTGTTCATTCCAGTTGAAAGAAACCAGAAATTTAATTTTGATGCCACTGCCAACAGTCCAGTCTTGAGCTGGACTAAATCTGGCTGATAATTGTCCTGGGGCTGGGACTTTTCTTTCCGCTCTTACTTTCTAAGATAAACTCCACAGCTTTTCCCCTCTTCCTTGGGCATCACACCCAGGTGAATGAAATGCTGCACATCAGTCCCAGCTTGGACAGTGCTTCCCCTCCTCATCCACCCTCCACTCTCTCCAAATCATGTCATACTTTCTCCCATGCCCTCTCCTTCACCACCTGTTCTTCCTTTGGGAATGAGCAGAATTATATACCCATCTGCCTTTAATGTTTCCTGGGTTTCTGCTAGGAGGGATTTGGGGAGATGAAAGACAGGGAAAAGTGGTGCAGAAAATACACTGAACTGATATGTGAAGCTACACTGAACATGCCTTCTACAATCTCCTCCTTCTGCTTTATCTTTTCTCCTTCGCAATCCTGTGGAAACCAGGAGGAAACCAGGAGCCGCTGCATGACTGTCAGCTTCAAAGCAGGAGAAAAGAAAAATCCCTTCCTCTTTGAGCTGTGATTATATCTTAGGATAGATGACTTCCCATACTTCTCTGGGAGAATCCCTGGCTGCCCTTTTGTTCCTATGGGGCCACACAAACAGCTGAACAAACAGCAGTAATATCTGTGGAAAGATAGGATGATCCTTCTCCTCTTTCTCCAAGTTTCTCCATTTTTCTATCACCCTGCCTGCCTCCTCAGGAGGTTCCAGCTCCTCACCTTGGCACCTGGTGCCCAACAATGGTGACGCTCTACTCAAGGTGGCACCAAGTCCTGCAGTCCTGCCAGGACTGTTGTCCCTAGCCATGTGTGTGGGGAATCTCTGTGCTTTTAGCCAGTGTCCTTGCTGATGTTTGGGTAAAACAGTGCCCAACTCTTGTCAGTCTCTAGTATTCATGACCACATGATGTTTCAAAACAAAGCATGAAGACAGGGAAGAAGCCTGGATTATTTTTCAAACAGTGTATTTGGCAGTAGTCACTTAACTCCTTGGTTTGAGTTTTCAGCTGCAATAACTTTCAAGTCCTGTTCTACCTTTCCCTTCTCTTACTGCCTGATCCATTTATCCTCCACCCCCAGCATAAAGGCTAAGTATCCTCCATCCTGAACATAAAGGATAAGGATGATTGTTTTTCCCTTTGAAATCCGGGAATCTCTTTAATCCTGAATGTGAGACAATGCGAAACATACTAGGAGGTGAGAAGAGAGGCTTGGCAATGCAAGAAAGAATGCAATAAACCAGTTATTTCCCTTCCAATCATTAAACTCCACACCCTAGAGTTACTGGTCTTTATGGCAGCCTGGTCAAATAGAAAAAGACACAGAAAAGCAGAGGAGAAAAGTCCGATGTTTCCAAACTGATGCATGGACAAAGCGCCAAATGATTGCATTTCGTTCATTTGCCACAAACTGGGTTAGCTTTGAGCTCGAAGGAGAGAGAATAGCAGGTTTTTAAGTACTGCTTCTGGGTCTGGCACCAACATTTCTGTTGCCATAATGAGTCAGACATCAGAGGCAATACACATGAAAGAATGCAGGCCAATGCCTAGGCAAACAGAAGTGAGAAAGCAGGACTGAAAAATAAGTGCACGGGTCAGGGATGAAGGACTACATCCTCGCAAAACTTTTGAAATTATAACCTCAATTTCCTTTATTTCATCAAATAAATTCACTTCAAAATAAACCCACTACCACCACCACCACCACCACAAAAGCCCCTCTAGAATTCTGGGCAAGGTTAATTTGCCAGAGGCAGAGTTTGTTCTGTTAATTGCCATTTGCCATGTACCAATGCCACAGTCCCCAAATGCTCTTGCACATTTCCCATCAGGCAAGCACACACACGATTAAGAACATTTGAGCAGTCATCCTTAGAACTGTGAAAAACATTAATCCTTAAATGAAGGGAAATCAGTCTTCTGAGCCACAGAAACCATGGCCTCAGATGCTCCTTCCCTTTGCCTTTAGCCAGGGCTCCTGAAGGGTTGTTGGATGATTAGGGGTAGAGAACTGGCTCTGGGGACAGACTATGGAGTGGAAAGTGCATTGATGGAAAACATTTAAAACTCTGATTTGCACCCTGACTTGGGGGCTTCACTGGGAACTCAGAGCAGTCCAGAGACACGTATTTGGCTCTTTTTGGCTGTCAAGTAACTCCCTCAGTTGCTCTCTTATGCCTCACGTTTCCATTGTCTTTTCTTCCTCCTTTTTATTTTCACACCATCCCTTCTTCTGTGCCCTCTCTTCCAACTTGTATCATCATGACCTGGAGCATTGATACGCGTCAGCTGGTGCTCTTTACTCTTCCTTGTTCTCTCCAACACTTTATCAAACAAAATTGTCACAAAGAAAATATTTATTACAAGAAGTTTCAGTGATCTGTTAATCAGCTAGTACAAAATAGTCAGCTACAGAATTCTTAAAAGTTCTCCCATGTCCCCTCCTGTCCTCTGTTACTAGGCTTCCTTTACTATATTGGGACTTGTCTGTTGACAGTTTTACTAATGTGACTGATTAATGGGGAAGTTTTCACTTTATTTTGACCAACCACTGGACTGATAAGAGTCTCATCACTGTTAGCACAGTTGCATTGAGGGGAAGATACAACTGCGCAGCACCTCTTTGATCTGGTTAGATCACGGAAACTGCCTTCCATCGTAGGAATCAGAAATGCAAAACTTTGCCTTGCAAAATTGTGTGACATGAAAAACCTCTACTAAAGCGCACAGAATTCAATAACCATGTCTATAACCCTCTGGTACCTCCATGGCTACAGCGTTAGGTGGTGTTGATGCGATGCAAGCCAAAATGGTGAGGTCAGTGCTCCAATAGGAACATAGTAATGAGGCCCAACATCCACAAAGAACTTGCACTCACATGTTATTGTTCTGGAGTCAGTTAATGATTAACATGGATTAACTCCTTGTGCCTTATGGACATAACATCAGGGTTTCTCCAAAATTCAGGGATACACAGATACACTGGAGGGATTTTGGAACAGATTATATTCTTTAAGATTACAGGGCACTGGAAAACAAAGATCTTACAGAATATTTAAAACGTGTTGCATTCCTGACTCTGCCGCCAAGAACCAGCCATCATTTTACATGTAGTGCCTTGGTATTTCAGGCCATGCCTGCCTTGTGTGATCCCACGCATGTGCTGAAAATAAAGAGAACGTGATAAGGCAGCAGAAGCATGATTAAGCTTTGATCTGAAAAGGGATCCTGACTCCCTCATGTTACTGAGAGTTTGCGGGCACCAAAGAGAATATGGTAAGTTTGCTCAGCAAACTAGAGGTGTGACATTAATACAAGTTACCCAACACTAGAATCTTCCATACAGCCGCAGCTACAACAAAACTGTTTCCCTGCTAATTAGCTTAAAGCCAGCATGGCTATGTTGCTTCTCCTACTGCCACATTTTCTTTTCCACTTAATGATCTAATCACATCCTCCTTTTTCTACAGGGCCTTTGCCTCATTCAGTGCCCAGGATGGATGCAACTCATTGAATAGGCATCTGTAGTCCGACAGTTTGTCTCAGATTTGCCTGGAGCTGAAGATACATCCTTTGGTTATATCCCTGGCTCTGCTGCAAAGTTTCTGTGTTAGGGTACTGGACTAGTCACTTAAGCCAGACAAAGTGGGCATCAAAACCCTCTCTTTTTTTTTTTTTTTTTTGCTGTGGGTGGGGGGATCGTAGTGCTCTGAACACTTC
>VYZQ01047348.1:135823-152462 GCA_013400655.1 Mystacornis crossleyi | reverse complement strand
TTTTTTGTTAGGGTATTGGACTAGTCCTTTAAGCCAGACAAAGTGGGCATCAAAACCCTCTCTTTTTTTTTTTTTTTTTTTCTGTGGGTGTGTGACTGTAATGACTCGAGATCTCATTTGTGAAAAGGGCTAAGTGCTCATTACATGCAACTGGGGCAGAATGCTGCAAAATGCTAAATACTCTGAAAAAGATAGACACTCAGAAGTTCAAAATTAAAATTAGTAAGAAAGTGTCATCCATGATCTTCCTGGAGTCCCTTTCCTGTATCTGTGTATGTTATGTCCAGCATAGGGACAGTGTGGCAGTAACAAGTACCTATCTGAGAAATGGTAGTTTTGAGATTTCAAATCCCCATTAGGACAAAAGGAAAACTGTTCTCAGGACTGAAGCATGATCCTCTCTCTCACACAGGTTCCAGGTGTTTAGGCTCTCCTACGTAGTTGCTCAAATCAGCAGACTTTTGGTATTTGTAGGTCATTTGTCCACTCAGTTTAACCAAGAAGGCTTTGCCTTTCATGATTTAATCAAAACTGAAAAATTCCAGCAAAAAGCTTCAGTTTTGACAGACCTTTCCTTGTCAGATAACTGTTTTGTACATATTTCCTGTCTGAGCTGCTAAGACTGTGGCAGGACTCTGGGATGAGTGTGTCAGTCCCACTGTACAAGTTTCTGTTTGCAAGGGTTGTTGCTCTGGGAGAAGTCAAACTAGGCTTGCAAAGGCATGTCTGAAGTTCACATGAGCCCTCCTACATCAGAAGAGCGATCACCTGTCCTTCAAGGCTGATGTCACAGGGCAGCAAGGAGCATCCCAAGCAGCCCTATTTACTAGGCACTACAAAAGCAGGTGTAATCAAAGCTGTTCCAAGGAGAGGAGACACTCATCTCATCCCTCTTGGACTCCAGCCAGGTATTTCTAGATCCTTTTCCAGCAAACCTTCCCACCTTCAGAAGACAACAAAATTTAGGCAAGACTATTAAAAGAGATGGAAAGATTTCAGGAGGCTGTGGCAGCAGCTGCAGCCTTTGCTATTTGGGTTCTGTGCACATCACTTCTAACAGAGATCAGTGCAACCTGGCATTTAGACAATATTACCGTGGGAGCGGTTCTTTTCTGCAGCATGCTACAGTTTCTTGTGCAGTGTCAAATTTGGTATCATTTTGACATCTGGTCTGTGGCACTCATCCATCTGTTGTAACTGAGTAGGTGTTGGGTGGGGTTGGTAGGAGAGACTTGTTTAAGTGTTTGTTTTCATCCTGTAGATGAACGTCAGAGTCAGTTCAGTAATTAACTAAATACTTATCTTTAAAAAGAAAAAAAAGTGTGTGCTAATATTCTAAAGAAATGGTGAATAAGGCAGCTAGTACTTCTCACTGCTGAAATGTGGGGACATTGTTCCCATTTCTGCTTGGCTCCATTTGTTTTAGGATGCCTTCCTCATTGGGCTGGCACTCTGGTTTCTATTCCTGACTCAGCCAATTGCCTCCTGGCTGAATTTGGATAGGTCACTCCATCTTTTGTGCAGCAGTTTTCTTCTCTGGAAAATGCATCCAAAGTAAAACACCTCTCTTTTTATAAACTTTGAAATCTGCTGATAAAAAATGCAATGAGAGATGGCCATTATCATTGCTACCATTGTATTAATTTGTGGTTATTCTATTCAAATAATCATAGTTTTAAATTAACCTTTGCTGTCATCTGCTCATAGAAAAAGAGAGGATCTGAGCACAGTGGAAGCAAGTCCACAGCTTCTATGGCTGACTCTCTGTGTCTTTTGGGAACTTGTTTCTCTCATTTCACTCTGACTAGAGCAGGAAATCACTTCTCCCTGTTTAACTCATGACATTCCCACCATTCACAAATGCATAGTGCACCAAGCAACCATTTCCCTCCCTGTGAGTGACTAGGGAATGTTCCACCTGCTCTGTTTTAAACTTCTGGACAGACCTTGGTATTCATTTCTTTGCCTTAGGACAGTGACTCCTGCTGTTCTGTTTGCTGGCCTCCTGGGATGTAGTTGTGCTTTCTATTAAGCAATCAGCTTTACCCTAACCTGTGATCAGTTTATGGATTGAAGAAGTTATTGATAGCACTTAATAATGTCTTCAGCAGAATATCTATTTGCAAATGTACTACATAATCAAGGAAACATGGAAACTCCCTATGCACAGCTAAACATAGTCATTTTTGTCCAGTATGTCTAATCCTGTGAGGTTCTGACCACCTCCACGAAACCCTGGCACAGGCAGGGATGCTTGGAGCAGCTTGCAAATTGCTATTTTGTGACTGGCAGACATGAATGCCAAATTCATTAATACCCAGAATATATTTAAGGATGTGCACCGAGCTATGGAGATTACAGAGCCCGCCCTTGTGAATGGAGAACTGTGAGATGTGGCTTTTCTCTTTCCTCCTTCCCCTTGTCGTGTACATGCAGCAAGAGGCGTTAGCCCAGGAGTCTCTGTAAAAGAGTTTGTGGGAAGCTCACTGGGTATTGAACGCTCTGTATTTCTGGTGGCCTCCATCAAGCCTGGCATCTCGGCATTCTCAGAGCTTAGCAATTTTTCACTTAAGATTACCAGTCCTGTTATTAAAAAAAAAAAAAAAAAAAAAAGTCAAATCCCGGGCTTTCAAATGCAGTTTCTTCTAAAATAATTCTGTTAGAGAAGATCAGAAGCATCCACTGGGGACACTGATTAAGAAGAACAAAATGGAACCTCCTTTTTTTTGTTTGCTTGGTTTTTTTGCTTTTCTTTTTGTTTTAGATAAGTAACAAAAAAAATCGGTGTTGGTAATATCATCCTGAAGATATCTACCATTTTACCTGTACTGTTACTCTTTACTGTCAGGGAAAGGTGGAGGAATTAAGTGGATTTTATTTGTAGATCAGGTTAGGCAGAGAGGTTTCATATGATTATTTCTTAGCTTGCAGACTAAAGCATGTACTGTATGTTGGAACAAAATTCATCTTCCGTTTCTCTACTGTGATTTGTGTCACAATAAACTCTAAGTTTCTTCTCTAAATTATTTCCTTCTCTGTAATTTCCTCTGGTGACTCCTGGACCCTGAAGTGCCACTAGCTGCAAAATTAGATAGGAGTATTTTGAACTCCAGTCATTCACAAGAAATTCATAATCCTGACATCCCACAAATGCTGTATTTGGTGTGAGATGAAAGAAATTTATTCACTGCTTTAATCATGTCCTATTCATTTCTATAAACTAGGATTTCTCTTTATTCAAGCATCTCTCCATTTCTTTCTTGCTCACTCCAGGACTGACAAAACTTCAAATAACTCATAACAAACGGAACACTTTTTGTAGCAGAACATGAACTGCCAGAGAAAGGGAAGGAAAATGCACATGAGCAGTGAAAGGAACCTTTGGATTACGAAATTTATTAATTTTTATAGAAAAAGAATTAAGGGTCCAGTAGAGTTCTCCTTAAAAATGGATCACAGCTTTATTGTAATGCACTAAGTCCCATTTTTGCACAGTCTTCTCTTCTGTCTCTCTCCCAAGGACCAACCCCAGGAGAACCTCACTGTGCCAGCCCATGCTGAGCTGAACGATATTTGCTGTCAGTTAGAGAATCTTCAAATCATAGAACAGTTGGGGTTGGAAGGGACCATCAAAGGTCCCTAGTTCATCCTGCACCAGGCTGTTTCCATTTAGTATCAAAATATAACTCCTCTTACCAGCTTTAGACTTTCTGGCTTTATGTTTCCTTTCGCATTTTTGATCTTTGTGAGATCATTGCCCTGGCTGGTTCAGTATGCAAAGGCAGGGAAATAAACATGGAAATAGGCAGGAGTGATGCTGCAGCCAGTTCTAGGCAAGAATTTAGAAAAGCTGAGTCTTCCAGGAATAACACTGGTTTCTTTGTTACAAACTAACACTGCTACACAAAAATTTTCCTAATATTGTGGGAGAGTAAAATGAAAGATACAATTTATTTTCCCAACTGTATTCATTATATAATTTACTTTTATGATATGCTCTATCTCCTCTCTTAACAAACCAGCTCTTTTGGTGCATTTTGGGTCCATTCTGCGTTTAACTCTTGTTCAACAGGATGACCAGTTCACTCGGGCGAGCTGGCAGTACCCCAGCAGAGGGTGAGGGGCCTGGCTGCATTCGGGGAGCCCCCTCTCACTGCCCTCCAGGGTCTGGTCTGCCTGGGGCCTCTGCAGCTCTGCCTTCACATGACCGAGCACCACAGTCTGCCCCTTCCACTGCTGCCCTGCTCTTACATGACAAAGAAAATCAGAGGGTTTAAGAGGTTTTTCGTAACCTGAGAGTGTTTTCAGAGAACACAAAATATTTCCTCTCATATTTGGCACTTTCCGTGTTGGCGCAGCAATAAAATTAATGTCATCTTCCTCTTCATGTCAGTTAATTTGGGTCCCCAAGTTTTTCAGAGTCGTCTCACCCTGGGTGACCAAAGGGCCAGATCATTTTCCCGATGTTGTTACATTTATATGTCCCAACTTATTGTTCTGATAATTCATCAACGGATTCTACTGTCCTCCTTGCCAACCTTTCATTCTTCATTCCTGCAACACTCGCTTTCTTTGGTAAAACAGATCCTGGGCAGTATTTCGCATCTCACTTCATGATTATTAGATTTTCTTAACAACATCTTCTGAGATAAATTATCAAAGACTTTCTGAAATTTCCTTAAAAACTTATATTAAATGGTTCTGCATAATCCACAGCTTCATTGAGATCTTCAAGATTTTTTTAGAAAGTTATAAAAGGCATGTTTCACTGTTAGCGGATCAGCCATGCTTAGCATTAAGCAGATTTTCTAATTTGCTTACTTATATTTCAACATTTCTTTCTTTTTCATTTGGCTGAGATGATCTTGATTTTAAAGTAAAATACATGGAATGTTCCATTGCTTTGGTATAACAGAATATCCTATTTTTAAGGGAAAATTGCGTGATTTTGTTAGCAGCTATCAGTCTTGATTGATGCCATCTGCTCTGGGAGGTTTGTTACTTTAGCATGTCAATCCTGCAGTTTCTCTTCTGATAACTCAGTGTTTGACAGGCACCCATCTACAGTAATTAAATAGAATATGTAGAGAGTGACTGTATTTTCAAGTGGTAAAGACGGATGGGAGGATATAATGTAGTCTCTATAATTGTATCTTGTCATTTTTAACTGCCCCTTTGATCCAGCAAATTCACTAACTCTCTTTCAGATATTTAAGTTTCTCATTCATTTGTAGAAATGTGTCTCTTTGCATTTGAAATATCCTCTCAGCCCTCCTGTTTCCCATCTTTCATTTTCCCTTGCCAGTTTACGTTCCTGTCTTTTGGGTTAGCCAGGGTTACATTTCCTTTTCCTGAAGGTTACCTGTTTGGTTCATCATACTGTGTTTGTTTTTTCTTGCCTTCCTGCTTCCTTTTTGGTTTCGGGGTATGCATACCTTCTGTGATGCAATTATGGTATACTTAAGTAGTTCCATGTTGAGGGTAAATATTGCGATGCCTTCACCTCTGACTCGTTCTCTGCACTTCTTTCCAACCCTCTCCTCCCTCCAAATGCAAGAAATTTAAAGGATTATATTTTAACTGCAGTGCAGTTGAAGTGTTATATTGTTATTAGGCTTCTATCTGCACCCTGGGAGGCTTTATATGATGTTTTGTATTTCTTGTGTTTCACCAGGGTGGCGGGTATTTGTGTATTAGCTTCTCTATTTAGGACTGGCCCAGACCCAAGTCTCTGCACTTCTAGAAACTGCATGAAATGAAGCTGTGACACAAACAAGCAGCAAATGCAATTTCAAATAAAGGTCCTCCCAAGGCGCTTTGAAGGGAAATGATAAATTCAGATTGGTCAGACCATTTGACGCTGGAGCAGGCTTCAGTAGGTTCAAGGGCACCAGCAGGGTTTTGGAAAAAAGCTGGGTGTGTTATCAGGCCAGTGCTCTCTAGGAAGGGAAGAGTTGCTTTGGTTTTATTACACCATGATCCTGTTTAACCATGTTTGCTAAGCAAGAAACTGGGAAAAAGAGTAAGAAAATTCCTGGTTTAAGACCAAGAGACACACATGCTTTGTTCTAGCATCTCTCTGCCATGGTAGGACAAACTGCTTTAATCAGTTTCAGAAACCATGCACAGCTCTGGAACCCAGAGGAAAAATTTAGGCATTTAAAGGAAAATGCCCAGAGCACTGAGAAGGGGAGGAAAGAGAGGATCAGGGAGGAAAGAAGTGACATCTTGCCTTCTGCTCCCACACTGACAGGAGGAATATGATCTGTACAGGAAGCAAAAATTAGGGAAGGGTCAGGCAAAGCCCTGAATATGAACAAATGGTTTGCATATAGAGCCTGGCTACGAATGACACCAGATCACTGGACTGCAAAGATGTAACCAAATCCACCCAGGTCCAGCTTAGAGGGGGGGACCTGGGAGGGTTTCAAATGTGGATGCCTGATCCAGTCCCATCCCCGTTCCCTTCCCTGCGAGTCAGCATGGCAGCCAGGTGGGAGCTGAAACCTTTCAAGCCACATCGCCAGTCTGGGCATCTCAGGAGCACAGCAGGGCATAAGTGCCACCACACACGGTGGAGGCCACTTCAGAAAGAGTGTCATCGACTTCAGCACGGTGGGGTGGGGCCTGTTTGGCCGTGGCTAACTGAAGTCAATGGGAAAAGTCTCCTTCCTGAGGTAAGCGCAGGACTGACACCTCCACAGAGAAGAAGCAGCAATCTCCAGCTTTATATTAAGTTCTCTGTGGCCATGGCAGTACGACAACATTACATTCACTCGGATTCAGCTTTGAAAGGAGTTGCATAAAAGAAAATAATAGCACCGCCATACTTTTTAGGAGAAAATAAAAGAAGAAAAAATTTTTTTGAAACTGACCCTTGGCAGCCTGTTTAAAAGAGCTTGAAACTATCTGAACTACACAAGGGAAAAAAAAAAAAAGAAAGAAAAACATGCCCACAAGGGCTGAAAAATCACTTCAGCAATAGATGGCTTTTAACTTTACATCAGAAAATGTTTGGCAGGCATAATTTTAAAGTGTTAGGAAAATGTGTGTGATGACTGCTTGGGTGAAAGAGCAAATGTAGTCCACAGTGAGATTCATCAAATGTTCATATAAGCAATCAGAATCTGGCAGGGCCAGCCGCCCATGGAGAGGGGCAAAGAGGATCACAGCTCTAAACTTTGAAAATTTAATGAAGCCCACTGATTTCTCACGGGAAATTTTTTTTTGAGCATGTTCATGTGTCACGGGAACGCTAGTGAGCAGAAGGCTATGACAAAATGCCAGCTATAAGGCATAAGGGAAACAAAGCACTCCAAACCCCACCAAAATCCAAACCACCCTTTTTCTTTTTTAAAGCTGCAAAGATTCTTGATGTCCCAACACCCCTGGGCATCCTGTGTTATCCTTAATCACACAAACAAGCCTATTGACCTGACTGGGCTTATCAGGAAAGTCTTCCAGGGTTGGCCCCTTTTTAGAGAGACCAGAAGAGCACTAAATTTCCTGGGGCTTCCACAGGAATATGTACAGAGGCTTGAGCGCCAGCGGAAGGAGCAGACACTGCTGTCTGGGGGATTCATGAAAGCAGGAGCTGACTATCTGCTTACAAAGGGAAAGAGGGACATCAAGGGAAAAAAAAAAAGGAGCTACAGGGCTAGGGGGATAACAAGCAGACAAAAAAAAATTGCAATTTAAAGACAAATGTAGTTTTCCTTAGTTTTATGCTACACATATCTAAGCAGCTTGTTTTTGCTATTCTGTTGGAGTAGCATCCTATCAAAGTATATTTTTGCAGCATCTTCTGTGGCACAAGAAGTTTTGAAAAGGAAGGTTTCATAGTTCAGACACCTCATAGATCTCTTCTCCCACTGCTTGACACATGACCTTTTTGCAGGAAGCGATGACACTTGGGAAGGTGTGTGCTTGGGAGATTCCTTGGAGTGTAGGGCTGTGACAGCCATGCACACTCAGCCAGACTGCTCCTGGCTCCCGTGTGCCAGAAATGAGGCACCAAATGACACACCCAGGCAGTAAGGTGCCCCAGACCTGACGTGGGCTTTTGGAGAGCGATAGAGGTGCTAGAAATACGTAACAGCCAGGCCTCGCTGAAAACGTCAGAGGAGGGAAGCAGATGGGGGAGTCTTATGCTCCTTGCAAGAGTCTTGACAGGTTATGAATAATTAGTGTAGACTGGAGACAAGCCAGCAATACCTTAGTCTTGATCCCACATGTGGGAAGTATGAGTGGGAGAAAGAGTACCTAGCATCCCCCAGGAGCGGGCTGTGTCCTGCATGTAAAAAGTCAGAATTTGATCCTGTTTTTCACGTTCATCAGGACTGCGCTGACTTTCCAAGTCCCCCAGGATACATGAAAGTCATATGTCTGTTTGGCCCAAATTGTTAGTAACTCATACTTTCCATAAGAAGTTCACCATAAAATAAAAAAAATAAATTACTTAATTGAATATGTTTGGAACGTAATATCAGAGGAGTGTAACAAATAGGAAACAGTCAAGCACCACACAATCAAAGAGTTAGGGGAGAAGTTACAAATTTCAACACACATGCAGCTGCCTTGTGGAAAAACAATCAAAACTACTACATTTAATATGGCTATGCATCCAGAATAATTTCCATCCAGACATGGAGAAACACTTAACATATTTTGCTTTAGATTTCCCTGTTACATTTTCTGCAACCAAAAGGGAAACTCTGAAACTCTGCAGCCAAGTGATTGGCTCAAGGTCATAGGGCAGGAGATCTGGAAGAACTTTGGAGTCCTGGTGATATACTTCAACCACAAGACCATCCTTCAGTCTCTTTCACGCTGATGACTTTGGAACTAGCTTTAAAAGATCCAGTGAGAAGCAAGATGGGAGTGATAGATAGCTACACGAGATAGCCAAAGGCAACAAAAAAGATTAGAGACATGTGGGGGTATTTCTAAACAAAAAGATTAAAACCAGAACTATTTCATTTGGAAAGGAAAACAGTAAAAGATGATGAAATTGAGGTATATAAAATAATGAATGGTGTGAAGGAGAAATCAGATGCCCTTCATAAAACAAGAGGGCACCTAATGGGATTTAAAAAGGCATTAGTTTATAAATAAATAAGGATATCACTCTACAGCTTATCTCTCAGCAACCTGTGGAACTCTCAGTTGCAGGACATTGATGCAAATACTTCAAGAAGACTAAAGAAAAAAGGAAAGACTGTACGCAGCCAGTAATAAATACAGATTTTTGAGTTAGAAGAAAATGCTTCTTCAAAGCCACAGTTTTCCCTGAAAGAACCACCTCTCTCCCTGAGAAAGAGCTAACTGTTTTATTCCTGACCAGAGTTCTTCCCAAAGAGGAACACTCCTGCCCACTGGTTTCTCAGGAAGTTTCTTCCTTGAAACAGCCTTAGAAATTCAGTTTTCTGCTAAGAGCAAAAACCATGTCCTCATTTTGCCTCCAGGAATTCCAAGCTATTTTTGTACCACAGAGGCCACTGTAAGGAAAAGCTGGAGGATATGGAAGGTTGCACTTTCTCATTTTGTCCCTCAGCTCACATTTGCAGCCACCTTGAATTCCACTTTCTTCTTTCCCCTTTTTCCAGAGCCAAGCTGCAGATCCATGTAAGATTCCACCTGGATCTCGTCAGTGACCATCTCTGGGATGTCTAGAATAAACCCGCTGGCCTTTTGTTTGTCGACACAGAATGGAGCCCTACCTGCCCAGCTCTGCCTTTTGACTCTCTTAATTCCCCCGCTGGACTTTCACCAGTCTTCAAGGCTCTCCCTAACTTCCTTTGCATCTGCGAGCCCCCTTTGATAATCAGGGTGTAAATTGTCCTCTGCCGATTTAGTCAGCCCTTTCCTCATTTTCTCCTGTAGTGGTCTTCATGCCTTCACCTACAGCCGCCAGCTGGGACATCACTACAGGCCCTCTCCCAAATAGATGTTAAGCCTGTCAAACCCCTTTCCGGCCATCCCACTTAGAGCCGAGCAGGCTGCTATAGACAAACGGTGTCAAACCTGCCTGTTACTGGCAAGCCAGGAATGTCTGTTTACCTTGTGTGAGTGGTCCTTAGCTCATGGATTATCTCACTCCGGTGTTTAGAAAAGATCTGGTGCAATGCGTACGTAATGGGCTACAGAAATGATAACGATCTGTGAATTATTCAGCACTGGTCGCCTGTGCTGAACGGATGGCCCATCAACCTCTCTTAGGGCAACTTAACCTCTAGGTGAGTCTTGCCCTGTTTAGAAGGCAGCACATCTTGCGGAGACCCGCATCGGTATTTTAGCTAGAGACCTCCATTTCATTCCATTCCCTAGATCCCGGCGAACCGCGCGCTTCTCCCTCCTTCCCTTGCCAGCTCTGCGATCGTGCTGATGGACCTGTACTCCCTTTGGAAGCTGCCGTACGCATCTCTTCCATCTAATGCGGCCGCCAAGTTCAGTTCACAGAGGGAAATAAAGCTGTTTTAAGGCAAAGTGCTCCTAGGAAATAGACTTCCAGCTACTTTGGCAGCCCCTGGATTCTTTGGTTTCCAACAGTTACTTGGAGCTACACTCAACGTCTGCCGCTCCTCTCCTCTCTTCTCCCCGCTCTCCCGGAAACACCGACAGCAGGAGCAATTATTAATTACTTGTTAGACACCTGCAGTGCTCTGCTGCAGCAGGGGAGATGTTCCTGCCCCACCAGGATTTATAGGCTGGGCATACAAGCAAATTAGCGTGCTGAAAGTTGACTGGGTGACCGGATGATCGAGAGGATGTTTTTAAGTTATGTTTGTAAGAAAGGGAGGAAAAAAGAGCTTTTTGCTCATGTTTCTTTTACTAAATCTCCTCTCTCCTTCTTATAGAATGTGTTGAAAACAAAGTGAATACCACTAAATAAATCTAAGGAAAACTGTAAGCATTAAACGTCTAACTTGGAAAAAATGAGGAACTATAGAAAGAGAAACAGTTTCGCAGCTAGAATGAAAATAAACTGAGGATCCAATGTGAAGAGCAAATCAGAAATTCCTCTCACTTACAAAACTTACCCAAAATTTTCACTGATCAAAAGAACAGATATTGATTTTTTTTTCTGTGAAAAATTCAGTTGGTTTTTTTTTTTTAATTTTGTCAGTTGGTCTTTTTCAAATTTCTGTCTAAAGAATATACAAAATAAACAGTGGGTTTTGGGTATGGAAATTGATTTTTGACCTATATACGTGTATATATATATATACCTACATACATATATATATATAAATATACATGTACCCATATATATGTGTGTGTATGTGTGTGTGTGTGTGTGTGTGTACTCTTCAAAAAAGCTAACTATTTTGTGCACTGACAGAAATGTTGATGGAAAAACTTAGTCAATCATTGCCTATTGGTCACAACTAAGGTCACTGAGGTACCTTTTGGAAATTCTCTCCAAATAGCCCAGGCTTTAAAGGCATGCACAAAACAGGGTATTTCCAAATTCAAGGTCTCACTTTCAGTGCTGCATCTTCTAGATAATGTACCAGAAAGCGTTCTGGGAAACTGTTGCCTAAGAGGCCCAGTTTACGTCCATGTTTATTGTCATTAAGTTTGAACAGCTACTTTTCTCTGGGATTCATTACCTGTGTGACTTTACAGGGAACTGTCATATCACTTTCAAGACTACACACTGGTAACAAGGCAAGCCTCTTCTAATCTCCTCTCAAAAGACAGACCGTCCATTCCCCAATCATCCTTCCAGCTGTGGTTCCAGCTTAAGCTCACCTTCCTCAAGATGAATGCTCGGAGATGCACACTGTGCTTTAGATTAAGTTTCACCCGTACTTATGCAGAAATATTAACATCTCCTCATGTCTGCTGGACATACCTCACCTCAGACAACCTCTCATCATTTCTGCCTGACCAAATCATGATGTGGCTTCAGAGTTCATCTGTAAGAACTAAAAGTTGACAGGTGAGGTCTCACCCAGTCTAGCAGTAGGAGATAGTTCTGTTTGGACACCAGCAGCCTGTTAGAGGCAGCCACCATCACAGAGTCAGAAGTGGGGTGCACAAGCCTGAGCCTCTGTAGTACCAGTTACAGCCCTGCATGTTGGCCGCCCTGCAAATCATCCTGAATTACGCCAGGGGAGATGAGGGAAAGCCCATAGATGCCTATCCTGAACCTGCGGCTTGAGGCAGAACTGAGTCATTAATGCTGGCTCAGGGGGAACAACCACAGCTGCAAAGGTCTTGTTTGGAAATGAGAAGCAGAAAGAGCCATTAGCCAGTGTGAGACAGAACTCCTCTTCCTATCATCTTTGAGCTACCCTGCTGTTCAGAGGTGTTTTTTTAGTTTTAGGCTTTTTAAAAAGCTGTTCCTTATTCATGAGTGCACTGGGCAAGGAAGACCAGTTGAGTAAAAGCCACTAAACAGTTTGTCGGGGTGCGTTGTCCTTTGCCTCAGCAAGCACTCCTAAGCTTCGTATCCCTCGAACCCGTAGACTTCGGCTGCGTACAAACCACCTGCAAAGCCGCGTCTGCACAAACCTGCCAACCACATCAAACCGTACCTTCCATCGCCAGCGGGGGTAGGCAGCCAGAGGAGGAGCTATCAGGAAAAGGTTATCAGGTGAGCCAGTCACTTCATAAACATGGGATTACAGCTGAGCTTTCTAAAGCATCAGTTTTGGCTCATTTGGACATGGGATGTTGGTAATTTTATTTCTGGATTAAAAGCATGATTAAAATACACATTAGAGAACCCAGGATCATTAAAGTTACAACACATCATCAATATGGAATGTGCAACGGCTTCCACTTCAAGATTTTTTTTGAAGGTGTTACCAGCTAGAAAGATAGTAGCTACTCCCTTGTCCTGCCTATAGACATTCTCCAAACACATACATTCAACTTAAGTTTACCAAAGAATTAGAGAAAGAAGAAACCTCTACCTGCACAAGTAGTACGGGTGGGCAAAATAAAAATGAAGATGTACATTTTATATTTGTCACCTTCTAAAATCGAATTTCTTTCTTAAAAAAAAATATTCTGTGGAAAGTGGGACAACAGAAATCTGTATTTTAACAGAGAAAAACAAATTATTGCTTTGTGAAACAACACAGAAGTCAATGGCACTACACCAGAGATGAATTTTACCCAGGCTGTAAAAAGAAAACATAAATGCAACACAGACCAACTGAAAAGATTCCATTTAGAGTAAGAATTATGTTTCTGTCAGAAGAAAACCCCAACAACTAACTAAATTTATTTCCTGGAAGGAGATCCAACTTGGCTCTGCCGCAACAGTGTAAAAGGATCCAAAATAAGTAACAGCAGGCATCTCCGCTAAAATTTGCTTCTGATCAACATTATTTTTCCTCTGGTGCAAGAGAAGAGTTGAACACATACTGCAAGTGAGGCACAGTAGTTTACTGCACAGAACATGAGAAAGGAGGCTAAAGCTCTGGCATTTAAAACTCTGCCCAGCCAGGGAGCCAGTAGAAGGTCTTAAACAAACCACATGCACCTTGTGGAGCAAATTCCCACCTAAATGGAATGGGTGGGAATTTCTATTTCAGACATATAAGCTCAGATTGGAGGAGGAGAGGGGGCAGAATAGTCTTAATTACACCCATGTTCCACGCCTGCTTCCCCACACATGAAGACGTGAGGTCAGACCCTCACTGCAGGGATGTCAACAATGCTGAGGGACTGTCAGCTCCCTGGAGTACCAGCATCTTACTAAATCCATCTGATGACATGGAAGCAGGAACTTTATATTATGCTTTAGTGGTGGCAGTTTGTATAAACCAGCACACATTAATAAATGAAAAGTAAAGCACCCCAACCACAATCCATGCATCTATGTCTGTTTTATGGTATCCTGAAAATATTTCTGAAGTAGTTGGACTACAGAAAGCAGATATTATCATTCCTTCCCAGCTGGGCTCATGTGAAATGCTATCTGACTGTGACTGGCAGATTTGGTATTTTGTTAATTGTGAGAGACCCCGCTTTGAATAAATGTACAAACATCTGTTATGATCAGTGAATATTTCCCTTCACTTCACATTTTCTCCATACATAAACTTACCATAATCCAATAAAGAGCCTATGCGAGCAAGTCTTCTATATGCAGCCTTTTCACTATGGGAAAACCTGGCTTTTTTTTGCATACAATGTTCATGCAATTTTTCATTTCTGCCTCAGCGAGGTCTGCAATGAATGGAAGTTTTCCTCATGCAAAATCATTTGTTCTCTGGCTGTTCCAACATAAAACTAAAGGTTTCATTCAGAGACATCTAGTAAGAAATCCCTCTTAGAATCCAGTAACAAAACTGCACTAGACATGAGGAAATTGTTCATTAAAAAAACCCACAATACCAAAACCCAACTAGGAAACTACACTGAGGTGACAAATGAAATTGTAATGGGGAAAAAAATAAGACTAATCAAAAGCCAGTGGAGTCCTAAAGTTTTACAGTAATTTGTCTTTCAAAAAGTTGATGTACACCAAATAGTCCCCCTAAAATCTTGCATCTAATTCACTCATGGTCAAAATGGAATTTACATTAAGTCAGTGTTTCCAAGGGACAGAGCAACATATAAGGTCCAAACTTGATTTAAATCCAGAAGAATTCCACTGAAATCAATGGTTACAGCAGTGCAAATCAGCAAGAGATCTAAATCTGTCCTAGCTGATTCCAGATCTATCTTTTATTTGCTATATGGCTTCAGGCAAGTCAGTGACCTTCTTTTTATTTCCCAGTTTCTCCATCCGTAAAATGGTGATAATATTGTTGTAATACATGAAGATTGGGGGGATTAATTAGCTCTCTAACATGGCCTGGATATGGAAATTTCTGGGGATCAATCATTTTTAGTCACCTCTGTCATCTTTATTGACTCTTTATAATCTTAGTACTTGGCTTTTTGCTTGCTTGCATGTTTCTCTTTTAAAAATCACAAGCTATAGCCTGGTATCCCTATTCAAGTTTTATGCTGTTTACTTCCATGGCAGGATTCATATGAAAAAACCGAGTACAAAATTTGGAATTGGCCCCAACAACAAACGGTGAGGCTATCTCAAACAAAACTCATAAATCACTGCATGAAATTAATACCGTTTACATTCGTTTTTTCAAGAGTGCAGTTTATTAAATGATGCCCAAACAACCAGGGCACAAACAAAAAAGTCGCAAATCTTTCTTCACCCTTATTTGCACAACGCACGCTGCGCTGGTATTTGAAGGGGCAGTCGGTTTTGTTCAAACAGTTAAAGCGGGGAAAAATAAATAATGAAGAACAACCCAACCTGAGAACACCCTAACGTCTGACAGCTCTGAGAGGGACCTCTAGCGTGTGCTAGAACATTTTGTGTTGTGCTTCGGGCGCAATTAATACACCAAAATCACCGCAGTCATTTTGAACAGGCAAGGGGAAGTTCCGTCAAGTACCTCCGACCCGCGGGGCCCGCATCCCTCCGCGGGCCGAGCATCCTTCCGCGGGCGCTGCCGATCCCAACACGCAACTATTAAACTGACACTTTTTTTTTTTTTTCTTTTTCCCCGCCGGACTCAGCGTGCGCAAGGAGCCAACTTCCCCAGGTCACCCCGGAGTTTCCCCACTCCCCCCGCCCGCAGCGCCCAGCCCCCTTCCACGGCTCCCGGCCCCGCCGCCCCCGGCGCTCGGGGGCAGCTGAAGCTGGAAAGTTGCGTTCCAGGCGCAGCCTTTCCTCCGGGCTCGTGACCGGGAACAACAATTACTGGAGCCACCAGCCGCACCGCGCCCCCCGCGCTGCCGGCGGGCACCGGGCGCTGCTGCCCCTTCCCTTCCCTTCCCGGCGCTCCGCTCCCCCGCCGGCCGAGGAGGAGCCGCGCTCCTCGGCAGCCCCCGCCGCTCAGCAGAGGGAAAGCGTTTCGCCCATCTTTAATTCTCCCGAACAGTCCGAGCACGCTCGGTGCCCGCGGGGCACGCTCCCATAAACTTGTACCGCGCTGATTGGAAACAGGCGGCGGGCGGCTTGCTTTCTTCTTCCTTTTCTCTTTTCTTTTTTTTTTTTTTTTTTGTTTTTTTTTTTTTTTTTTTTTTTTTTTTCTCGCACTGATGCCCAGGGAAAATTTTGAATGTTTCTCCATCACTTTTTCCACTCATCAAGGATGGCAGTGCCCATCAGGAGCCCTTGGAAAGTGGATTCAAAGTCACAGGCTGCACTGTGCATTTCGTCCTGGTGAGTGGCCTCAGAGCTGGGAAGGTAGGAAAAATTGGAAATTAGGAATTTGCTTTTTTAATTTTCTTTCTGGGGGCAGAAACAGGCAGAGATANTTTCCCCCTTCCCCCCTTCTTTCTCCCCTTTCCCCCCCTCCCAACTCACACTTCCGATATTTCTCTCTCCCGGCAGCGGTCTGCTCTCCTCGCTACACCAGAGAGAAATGCAATAGCTTGGCTAAGGTAGACAGAGCAAAATACAGAGAATAGTTGCTCCAGGGCTTTGAAACCCCTCAAGGCAAGGATCAGGATACAATTAGCTCATGTCTCTACCTCCAGTCTGAATCAATCTCCGAAATAAAAGTTAAATTAAATTAACTGATCACACGGGCATAAAATTGATCTCCTTCGAAACGTGCATATAGAAAGATATATATATATATCGCGTGTATTTTTTTTT